>QVOB01016413.1:0-118632 GCA_014839585.1 Pseudomyrmex concolor
AGAGATAGGACGACTACCCGAAGTCGTCCTATCTCTATCTCGTCCAGCTCTCCCACCACCGTCTGCGCGCATCCTTCATCGCAACGCTGGATATAATATCACACATTTCATGCGTTTGCGAAAATTGGAACACAAACGTTGTAACATATCTTTAATATTTATATTTTTCTTTTTAATAATTTTTTTTAGAGTTAATATTCTACGATATAAAACTTGGATAATGGGCGACAAACGGTAATAACTGTCAGTAATGTCGTATAGTATAATTTGACTTACGAAGTGGAATTGATCGCGTAATCATAAGAGACGAAGCGTAAAGCCGGAACGGGGGAGGGATTCGTTGAAACAATCAGAAGGGAGATGGAGAGGATTGAGAGATAATCGTAGATTGCCGTAGAACTACTGAACCGGCACAACGAATTGGTGCGTTCCCCGTATTTCATCTCTCCCCGGTTTAATCGATCGTACATCTACGCGAGCTCGCCGAATAATTCCTGTCGCAAGCAGAATAGGTAAACCTGAAATTTATTACGCGTCCGTTGCACCTCCAACTCGCGAGAAGTCGGGAATCGGTTTCAGCCGTTCTCTCGAAAACCGGGCTCGCGCGCGATCACCCGACGGATCGAGTAGCAAAATGAGAACTTTTAACCGCGGCGCGCGGTACGTTGAAGCGGGCTTTTTATCGAACTTAATTCTTTCGCTCCGTGCGTGTTTTAATACGGAAATTTCGCGGTTCATCTCACGGTAATTGCAAATTTTTCTGCTTCCGACTTGCAAATGTTTTACTCCTAATAAACATTTTTGCTGTATTTCCGACACGTTACAGTGCGACTGCGTTCGCGTACAACGTCAAAATCACCAGCATACACACACATACACACACGGCGATAAAATCACGAAATATCTGTGAAAGCATGACGTAATTAAAATTATACATCGAGCATAAATTCGCTAATTAACGACGATCGAAATCGCTTGATAGATTTTACGCGGCATTACGAATTTAAGTTATGTATTAATTTGCATTCCGAAGAGGAACATTTCAAAAGGTTCATGCGTCCACGTTTTTGGAGAATCCTCTCGACGCAAATTAATCACATAATTATGGAGAAATGACTCAATGAGTTTTCCGCAACGCGCGCGCGACGACGACGGTGCGCGACAAGTCAGCAGGTTCCGATTTCGATGGAACTCACGTAACAATCGATATCGTCGCTCACGAAAATCCACAAAGGATCGGGACTATTGCCTGGCACGTAATCGACGGTATTTGCACCAGAACTCATAGTTTCGTCTCCTTTTGCTAACGAACCGTCGCCACCGCCATCGTCGTCGCCGCCACGGCGACAGAGACACGGTCGCAATCCTGACATTGTGAAACGAGGTTTCCCTGCGGCACCTTAATAACGACGGAGCAATCCTTTTGTTTCTCTTACTGATTAGTGATTTGACGACGATTGTGCCTCGAATACGAATCGTCAAAGCAAGATCTGAATGTGGAATTACATGTGATAGAAATTTCATAAACGATGAAATTTCCGTCTTACGATGAAGCTCGTCTTTTTACGTCACCACAAAATTATCATATGAATATAAAATACGATATAAAATATAATTTTTTGGTTTGATGATGAAGGCCAAATTATTTTTTCTTCACCGAACTTTAATCTTGATTTGGATATAAAATATATTTGCATGACATTCTGTTTTTACTTAAAAGAGATGATTCATTAGTTTAAAAACGCATAATTTGTACATACACTTTGCAATTACACTTAGAGTAACTGTATTGCTTAAATCATTACAATATCTATTTTTGCTTACTCATAATTTTCGTTGCACGTTTATGTATCACTTGACTGTGTTAACCGTATCACTTTTTGAGAGCCAACGAAATGTTATGCTAACGTTCTTCAGGACGATAAGAGAAGACAAGGAGGCGGACTGTCGTTAACGATCCAATACAAAGCCGTAACTAGAGTGGATGTCACCCCTACGTCGTGCACACTTTCGTGAAAGGGACTTGCGTGATTCGGTAAGAGGGAGACTAAGAGAGAGAGAGAGAGAGAGAGAGAGAGAGAGAAAGGGAGAGAGAGACACACACACATACAAGTCGGCCACCCTCAATTCCGCTTGCGGGCACTGTAATTTGCTGTATGCATGCATCCAGAGATGGATAGACACGGCCGGGCAGCCGAGCAGGTCCGGGAGATCTATGGATTTATGCAAATGCAGGCAGTTAGAGTCCCGAGCAGCCTCCGTCGTTGAATAATGCGTTGATAAGATAGGAGAGACCAGCGCTCATATGCCGCTACCTACCCTACCATCCGCCATTGATTTGTCACCCTTCTGCTCCGAGAGATCCACCTTCGCACAATCCTAGCTCTCTTCCCCAACCTAGCGCTCTCTCTCTCTCTTCTCTTGGAATCGTCTTTACCTTCGCGAAAGTGCTTCCTTCGATGCGTCGTATATACAACCTGTGATCATTAGTAATTCGGCAAAAAAGAGCCACCATCTTTGCGTCGCGTAATATGATACGACACGGCCTTGTGATTGCGATATTATCAGCTAAATGAATTTTTCAAGAACCAGAGGCTTTCTCTTTATTTCAATGATCATTTTTTTTTCTCCCCACCGAGCGTTATTTCTACGCGTCGATCGTCTTTATTACAAGATGGAAAAATGCCGGCATTTCGCAATGACATGATTGAGCAGGACAGTTAGCGGAGATGGAAAAATACCGATTCAATTCTAAATGTTATTACTGGAATCTTCGGTTTACCGTCCGAGAGAAATTCATAAAATATCTCCGTCGCTGTGAATAAAAATCGGAATCAATAATTGCAACGGTGAGAAACATTCGCGCATTTGGCTTATTATTGAGATATAAACTTTTACGATGATATTTTTCTCGCCGCCGCGCGTTTTTACCATCTCTTTTTTCTCTGTATACTTATGTTTCTTCTTTTTGTGTTTCCTCTTTCGGAATTATTTTAAAGCTTTGCTAATATTTGCACGCGAATAAAATCAATATGTTAACGATTCTTTATTACAACTTACATTTTACACACACACACATATTTATATTTCTATTATATTTTTACGCTGCGTATGTGAACTACCAAACAGAATATGTATAATTTTTAATTTTTAACGAATGATACATAATACATCTAATACGTTGAAGTGAGACTAAATTAACATTTTTCTTTCTGAAGTATGTAAATTTAGTAAAAAGAAAAATAATATGGAAATAGTAGAAATATAGTGAGAAATATGTCTATATTGTCACTCGTTTTGCATCATCGTTCATCGTGATTATCATGAAACGCTACTTCATTATTCAACCGTGACCAAGATTCACCGTTGCGAAAGTCGCTGCGGCGTTTTTTTTCCTCTCGCGAGAGGATTAAAGGCTAAATCACTCTTAACGACACGGCCGTAATTTCGCAGACGACATCGTGTGCATCGTACTTCAAATTACGAAATCCGCCGTGAAGATGAAGCAAGATTCCGAAGTTATGCACACGCGATAGTCGTGATGAATATAATCCGTTGGGTGTCGTAAAGTTACGTGTTACGCTTGAAGTACATACGCACCTGTGCGATATTTCTTAATCGTTGTTCGCGAAGAAACTTCGACTTCACGCGTCTGTGCGTTGCGAAAAAATCACTTACGAATTGAAGAAAATGAAACTTGTAATATTTACAACTTAACGTTTTTCCGTCGCGAACGAGCAATTTGCGACTGCCGCATATACGCGCGGACGCGTATACGCACTTACTCGTTTCCGCGCGTTTGAAAGCGTCGTTTAACGTTTCGGTAATATGAACGTTTGTCGGGAGACGGTAAAGAGAGATTAAGTTAAGTGGCAAATAAAGTGGCACCGAGTTGTGGAGTGGAGTCTCGTTTTTCTTGGCAACCTCCCGGCTCGTCAGGGTGAAGAGTCCCTCTGTAGGTTTTCGGAAATGGAGGGTTGTTGCAAAAAGGATACTTTGCGCGGTAGAAAGCGTTCTCGTCGATGACGGAGGGGAAGAAACGACTCTGTGTATGCTCGCGGAAGAAATAAAACGAAACCTTTGCTTCGTCGACCAGCTTAGAGCAAACCGGAAATTTGGGCTCCCGTTCGATTTCCGTCGCGTTTACGCAGTACGTCTATACACGACTATCCGCGCGCAATTTGTAACGCTATAGTTTGCCGTGTCTTCTTCCTCGCGATCGAATTTCAAAGTAGTACAGGCTTCAAAGATTGTGAATCTCTGGTAGATATAAAAAAACCAAATAAATATTCATTGTTTCAAAAAAGTTTACGTTATTTCTTTTCAATTAATCGCGTAATAACTTTTTTGATTGTCAAAATATCGTGTCATTATTTCTCACACGTACGTAAACGTCTTTGACGTCATCAGCCGTTCCGTTTGTTTTTTTCCCCTCGATATTATATCCGACTCCAATTTCGAAAGGCCGATTCTATCATCAACGGCCGGAGCTCCCTCCACACGTTCCACAGACCAACTTAATCCGTTCTCCTCTCGCCTCTCAAACCCTTCTTGTCTCAAGGCGGAAGTTGCTCGCGGTCGGGCGCTTTAACTTTCGAGTGGTGCATCCGGCGCGGTGCGCGCCGCTGCTTGCAAGCGATCGGGAAATGCAGGTCGGATAATTCGGCGCGATTGGCCCTCGTAAAGCCGGGTCTGCGAGCTCGGATCCAATTAACGGCGGTAGTTTGTTGCCGGGCGTACAGTTGATTGAACTGGCGAGTCGGCCGAGGACATCCCGCCCTTCCTCGCATTCCCTCTTCCCCATGTGTCCTCTTTACGTTATATACTTTATGTGTGCCGGTGGCAAACGTCGGCCGTCGGGTAAGTACTTAACCGGCAAGGGCCGTAAAGTACTCGAAAACTAGGAGAGCACACGATCACGAGGTCTCTCGTGAGTCTCTTTCTTTCTCTTCTTCCGCGCGCGTACTTCTTCCTCCCGTTTCTTTTGACAGCGGAGGGTAAGAGGAAGTTTTTCTCTTCTTCCTAAGCTAAACCCAATTCGCGAGGCGTTAATTCTGTCTCGTTGTTGATGAAATGGTCTCGATTCCGCGAGATGCTGCTGATTGCGTACGTTTTCCACGCCACGTGATGTAACTTGTGACGAATGATTTCCGATGGTTTTTTTCTTCGTGACACAGGTCCGTACGCAAGATCAGTTGTCGATTCTTTGATGTGAAAATTTTTAGTGAATGACACAGCGAATTTCACGTATTTATTAATAATCTATGTGAATAAATATATTAATTAAAAATTGACTCAACATTTTGAACTGTTTGAGAACAAAATTTCGCTCCGATAATTCTTTCTCGTCTGTCGAGTAAATGACAATATATGAAGCTATTAATTATTAAATTACCAAGTGCCATCGAAGTAGCATAGCGATGGAAATCAAACGGTAGTATCGGCAGAAGCGTCAATCGAGAATCGCGATAGTTGAGATGAAAGTAGAAAAAAAAAAAGAAATAATGCTTGTTCTTAGACTTCGCAGTTTTGTCAGACCGTTCGGAACTTTCGAAGCTGCGTTGAATATATAGACAGAATGGAGGAATGGCAAATAACACTGACACGACAACGATATTGAAAATATCTGGCAGAATTGGAAATCGATACATAGACGAAAGAGACGGGGACGGGAGGATGAACGGGAATGATGGCAGTTCTGCGTTCCGAGGTTCGAAGTCACATATTTCGTCGAGAGTGTCGATCAATTTGCGGCGAGAGAAATAAGACAGAATAATATTATCGGAAACGGACTCTGCCCTCCTTTTGTACTATCGACTTTCGCCTAATAACTGACTGTTGCATTATGCATGAGAGACAAAAACGCCGAAGTTTCTTCGGGTTGTTTGAGAGCCATATTTTGTCTACGATCCCGCGGCGCGGAGTTTCAGACGATGCACTCTCGTTCGAACTGACCTATGCCGAAATCGATTTCTTTGTTCGATTGCTACATTTCTGCGCGATAACTCACGCGAAAATATTTTTGTACGACAAAGACGATTACGCGAGACGATTTCCAGATAAAAAAAAAACCTTGACCTAACTTCGCTTAAAAAAAAAAGAAAAGAAAAGAAAAGAAATCGTTGAGAATTTTAGAACCTGAGTGCTGATTGTGTGAAATAAACGTTTTATGATCAAAGCGCTGCGCGCGCTCATTCACACGTTCGCGAGGAGAGTGTTTCAATTTACTTAACGCGCGCTGTCGCGACAAACAAAATTGCTAAAATTTTGTTTTATCTCTCGGAGAAGAGAGACGTGTCTACAATCTACGTCAATAGGTTTATTCTATTCTTGATGGCACTCTTTTTTTTTTACTCGGTTGTTCATTTTAAACTTAATTCAATTCCTGTCTTGTCTTTATCTTCCAAGAGCGAGCGTAAATACTTGAGAAATACTGTTCGTTATTTGAACGTTCAAATTTGTACCGCTTTTTCTGCGTCGCAGACCGTACGGTACATCGCCCGTACTTCCGCGACGCTTGTGTCTCTCATTGTTAACTATTCCTATCTATTTGCTCTTAAAACGGCAGCCTTTCAGATCTTAATGAAGATTCCTTTTATTTCCTCTTTTTTTCTTCTCTTTCGCCGTTGTAGCTCTTCGAACGACGATTGTGTCAACGCGCGCGTCTCTCGCGCGTCATCTTTCCGATTAGAAATACCTTCGACTTCTTCTTCTTTTTCTTTTTTTTTTTTTTTTTTTTTAAACGGTTTTCGCAGACGTCGCAAATCGCCGCTGTCGTCGGCGACTAATCGTGATGTATCTAATTGCGTTGTCAGCAATCGGATAAGCGTTTTAACGGTAATGCGCTTAACGCGTGAGATTTCGACACGATCTACGATGGCAACCATTATAGAAATTATAGCGCCGTGTGTTTGCCAAACAGGTGGTCACGTGTGAAAGCGACCGCAGCCATTGGAAATGCAACAATGTAATATTAACGGAAATCGCAAGGATTAGAATCGGGGACAATGACTTTTTCTTGCTAAGTTGCGTTCGATACCTACTTAGATGGTAATTGCGCGGTTTCTCTCTGACGTTCATTTCCTCGTCGAATAATGACTGGCGAACGATGACTACGTCATTGTTCACAGAAAACAAAATGGAAATATTTTACGAGTATGTAAAATTGCCGTTTCGGCACTTACTTTATCTGACAAATACCTCTTTTTGTGCGCGCTATTCGAGCGATTGAGCAATTCAACATTGTAAATCATTATATCACTTTAATGAATATTAAAAGTTATTATATGCCGTTACAATCTTTTTGTTTTATATTAATAGCTCGTTGCACAATGAAACATGCATCACTACATATGTACACGCTAAAAACTAGATAATGTAATCAGCAATTTACGAGTTAATTTGTACGTACAAATTCGAATCGATCGCTGATGGCAACAATTATGCAAACATATTTGATAATTTACTATTGCTCAGCCACGCTTTTATTGATCTTCTTGTAATTTGTTTTTTAAAACAATTGAGTGATCTAATGCGCACAATTTTTACGATCTTGTGATCTCTGATTGCCGGCAAAATGCAATTTTTTTTTTGTAATATAATCTCTACACGTGTATATTTTATTGCTTTTTTTCCTTTGGCATATGTTAGGTAGCGTGGGTATATATTGCAACGTGCTAGAAAATATAATTTTAAGATGTCTCTCTATTTATCTATCTGTCTCTCTCTCTCTCTCTCTCTCTCTCTCTCTCTCTCTCTCAAATCATCTCTGAGAGATGAATGCTCGGCAGTGTACTTATCAGCGAACTTGTATTTGCTCTCGTAGCGTAACTACCTTAGAGAAGTCGGAAGGGAGCATTTAACCTCATCACCGTGATACATTCGTCGTGCGAGTTCCGTCTATAAAGCACAACTCGCGACGAAACACTCTCGCCGATGGCATTGAGAACTTTCCGACGGTAGAACTGGTCGCTTCATCTACTCTACGTGGCTTACGTATTCATATTTGTAATGAATTCCATGTGTAACTTGATTGTTCGCTGTCCCTTTATGAGCGCGAATTGTATTAAACAGAAGTTTCAATTACATTGCGAAGTAATAATAATTTCTTCTGTGTATTTTGTGTGTGTGTGTATATGTACCATACACATATATATACAATCATATGTACCATACACACATACATATAATCAGTCATTTTTGTAAATTCAAGTTGATGTAATTTACGTCTTATGGAAATAATTCAAAATTCTAGTTTTCTCTTACAATACAAATACAATAAAACAAACATCTAATAAGTGTCACTTTAAGGATTTATCATTGTTTTACATGTTGCCGTAAAAAATCCAAATTAATTCTGCATGTCAAGTAAAAAGTAACTATAAACTGTACTGGGATAAAAAATCAATATCAATCATTAAAGAGGTGTTAACTGTAGATTTGGTTTTATCATATTTATCGAGATTCCAAATAAAAAGAGCGATATGTCACGTCAACTCGATATCTTATTGTGTGTTACTCAACTAGGTTAGATCGTAGATTATTTCTGAGCGATGTGTGTATGTCATCTAGGTCGAGCGTATGCATATATGCGCTAAATTGACATATGAGATAACAATGTTGCCAGGCCTTATTTAAGTTTGTGTCGGGAAGAACAATTTTTTTTTTTTTTTTATTCCTACGTAATTGTCACGTTGCTGGTGTGTCATATATATGGTATATTATATATACGCACGTGTAATAGGCATGTGTAATATATATATCGTTTAGTATTTATCTTTGGTCTTGTTTGTTTCTTTTTTGTGTGTCAGACGATATAGGAGAGAGAGGAAACTTTACATCTTTGAACGGATTCGAAGTTCAGGAAACACAATAGTCGCGTCGGGTTCATGCATAACGCGAGTTCTTACCACAAAGGTGTGTAATAACAGTGAGTTACACGCTCAAGTGTTTATTATCAATGATATCTTCACGCAAGAAAATTATTACATCAGGCAAAGATATGCAAAGTGTTATGTGATTTTTTAACGCGTCGTTGCCGTTTTGAAAAAAAAAAAACATTTATTGGGCATTTAAATTGAAATATGTATAATTACATGTACCTATATGAAAATGTAACGTTTATATTGCAATGGTGTGTGTAAAGTAATGTAAATTATTTTATCGTTTGATCGTTCCAATTAGATCTTGTGATCTGCACGCAGTAAAAACTTCAAATCAAAAAAATGAAAAAATATTAAAATTTACTCTCCTTGCTGTTGTACGTGTGTGTGTATGTGTGTGTGCCATCGGAAGTTTTATTTCGCTTAAGTTTTTCTAAAGAGATTACATGTAACTCACAATATTACATAGGAAGATGATAATTAAATCGAAAGGAAAAAAAACTCAACGATAAAGTTGTTTACGTCTCAAGAGCTGGAAGAACGAAAGTAAAAACGAACGAGACAGAGCGAGTTAGATAGCACCTGACGAAAGATGACTCAAATAAAGCGCGCTAAAGGGAGACGAGAAAATAACCGATCTCGGGAAGTGCTCGTAGAGCAGTGATGCTCGAATCTCGTAGAAACACGCCGATAGAAATGCGTTTTTCTTTGTCGGGTCTCGATCCACGTCTTCTCAGATAAGCGCAAATTACGAAAATGCACGACGGTACCTCGGCGCGCGTTTGGCCGCGTTCTCGATTTTAAACCGTCCCGCCGCGTTATCGTTATCGCTCTCAATTTGGAACGCCACGGCTGCTTCTTCCTCTTCGTGCGCGAAAATGCTGTCTCTCTTTTCCCCTCCTCATCTTTTTTTCTTTTTTCTTACGCGATGCGAGAGGAGCGAGCGCCAAACAGCGCCAGGTATCGATCGGCAGCAGCTTCTTTCAACTTCCGGTTGTCACAACGATGTGCCGTCGGTTGCTAGCGAGAGAGAGATGACAAGGAAGAAAAACGCGGAGGAAAAAGGATGGGAGATTGGAACAGGAGTTGAAGGGCTAAGAGGAGCGTAAATGCGGATAGGCAAGAAGAAAAGAAACGATTGGCGGCGACTCGAACGAGCAAGCACATTTTGCCAAACTCTATCCTCTCTCCCGTCTTCACTGCTACCATATTCGCCAACTTCTCACGTCCATTCCGACTCTCTTTTAACACTCGCGGCGACCATGTCACTTCCATCTCCAGAAATAGTTTGAATGTTGCGCGCATATATATGATATTATATAATATATATTACTAAATATAATATACATACTATATACTATTTATCTACGTTATTATATATAACGATACAAATTTTTGGAATTTATGTTAGATTAGAGCTTCGTCTTCGACGTGATGAATACTTCCATTCGCCATTTTCGCGCGTTCGTGCATATAATTTTCCGTTTTGTTCGTCGCTTCGCAGCTCCCAAATTTATTGATAACTTCAGGAAACGGCACACGTTGGATTAAAGTGCTCAAATTAATGTTTTAACAAGTGTTATATTAGATCTATAGCGAAAACTACTTTCTGTCCTATATAAATCATGTAACAGATACATCTCAAGTTTCAAATCGCGATGCGATTGCAAAATACTTTTGCATTTTAATGCGCTTTGTTTCATTTTTGTCTCGGTTTAGAAATCCGAAAAATATATAATTCGCTCAGAGAAGAACAACGCCGTTTGTCGATATCGTTTTCCTCGATTTTTATCCTCGGTGTTCGAATGACGTGTGACATTCTTTGATTTCTCGTCTGACACGTTTCACTTTTCACTTTCTCTCTGTTCTATTCTCCCTCTCGCTGACCGATAAACCTTGTCTTTTACGTAACAACGAGCGAGTAAAACAATCATTAATCTGCCCTGGCTCTTTCTCGCGTTTGTTCCAATCGTTCGTTTCGCGAGAGGAACGTTGATTATCGGAAAAAACGTACGGTAAAAACGTAGTCGAGCTCCATGCGGAGCTCACATCTCTCGCCGCGGCAAACTGAAAAGTTCGACGTAGAGCGGAAAAAACCTGTTGTTTCAACAGTCCTTTGGAATCTTTTATATAGTATATATATATATATATATGTATATATATATATACAATATATGGTTCGGATATCGGTTCAATCGATCGTAATAGTAATTTCTGCGCTGTTAAACGCCGCGTAACGCACGCGCGCGCACACACGCGCCAAAGAAAACGCGCATGCGAGCGGTGCAACAATGATTCGATAGAGAGATGTTTCTATTAATTTTAATTCGCAAACGCGAAATCTGTGCTGTGCGCGCTATCGTTACATTGGAATTCTTCGGGAGAGGCCCGCTCGACGCTGCGAGAAAATATTTAATTCGTTTTGCGCGCACAATGGGATTGCGGAACGGCAACGTATACAAACGATATCGAATTCCAACAGCGCGCTTGATGGCTCCGACGAAGATCTATTTTTACATGCTAGGAAAGCGAAACCACGCGTTTATTTCTCTCTCTCTCTCTCTCTCTTTTTCTCTGTCTCTTTCGTGTGTTCCGAGCCGTTCTCTTTTCTCGTTCGACGTTATAGTAACACCATCGAGAAGATGCATCGCGATCGGCGCTCGTTTTTTAGAGATATCTTAGACTCGATAACGGAAAACCTTGTTACACTCTCAACGTTCGACCGTATATCTAGTCCCCCATTTCTCCGCCTCCGCGACTCAGACGTGTCACCGGGGGGACTAACGACAATTCCCGTATTCTTCGCCCGTTCGACAATACGTCCTTCGCGCTTATTCAAGCTTTTCTGATCGATTTTCGCCGGAATCGCACAAAAGCCGTCGCTACGTAAATTCTTCGTCGATCAGCGAACTGTGCGCGAACTGTGAGTTTCTTCGATAAGTATTTTTCTTTTTTTTTTTTTTATGCATTTTTTCCAGCAATCGTACAGCGTATGGAATTAATTAAGCTATACGCACGAGCTTCGAAGGATATGCAAAGTCATTTACTTTGTAGAGTCTCTCTGTAGACGTTTATTATATAAATAAAGTATTTGCGTCGTTTTTATTAGCATGTGCATGTGTGTATGTAAGAGAGATTGTGTAAATTGTTAGATTGTCTATTAGTATTCTAGTAGTCGTCTTGCACTATTTTCCTCGATCTTTGCATTTACGTGAAAGGCTTTGCTTCACACGCGCATTCCACAGTATCTTATCTCTAATGTATATTTTATCGACATGATTTTGATGATGAAATACACGCATACACACATACACGTTCGAGATACGAGATGATATACCTAACCTATACGTAAAGTAGCTCAGATAACAAAGGATAGAATCGTTTCCACGATTTCCTATAGCCGTGAGACGTATTTACAAGAGATTACGCCGATTGTGTTTATCACGACCGGATGACAACGATCGACTAGTTCTCACCTCTCGGAATAGGCACGTGCGGCGCCCGAAGGCGCGCTCGAGCTAAACGGCGCTCAACTTTTAAATTATTACTGAGTTTTACCGGAGAGTTTTATTGCGCCAATAATAAAAGCAGGCAATATCGCGGGCCCGTCCGCCCCGGTCTATTCGCCACGTCCTCCACTCTCACCCACGCTTCCCAACGTGTATGTGAGACGGTTTGTTATAACTGCGAAATATGGTCGTTACTTATACTGCGGGCTTCACCGTGTCGCCCGCACATCGATCGACGACTTTAATGCTCGGTGCTTTAATACGTACGAGAGGACACGGTGCAACACGGGATTTTGTTGCATCCCGCGATCTTGTATGGTAAAAGGCCGTTAACGTTTCCATCCTCCGCGTTCCTCTCTTTCTTCTCCTCTCCCCCTTCATCGTTATGTTATTTTTACACCGTGTAATATCGCCGTGAATAGGCTTTATGGGTCATTTTATGCGGAAAAGAAGAAAAATGAAGGAACACTATGATGCCTCGGAAAGAACGATTCTTATCGTTCTCGCCGGTTCATAGGTGGCAATGACTTGTTTTATAGCGAGAGCTGTCGGGATGGCGGCTGCGGCGATTGACGCACAAGGAGAGAAAATATTTTTTTTTTTTTTTTTTGTTTTCTCATTAGACTTGCTATTTATGTTATTACGATGAATAATGGAATGTCGCAATAAAAATGTGTATTTTTACGACTGTTTAATTACACGATGGCGCAATATAATTTTTGTCACAATTGTTGATAAAATTCTTACCTTGTATAAAAAACTTCTTTTTCTCTGAAAAAATTCTTTAATTTATTCACAGTTGTAAGAATAAAATGAATTATGACAAAATATGATTACGTGACATAATTTTGCAACGACATTATATACAACTTTGGCAGTATTGTGAGATAATAAATATATAATTCTGTGTTTTTCTAACATGTAAATTACACATTCGATTAAAAAGTTATAAACGCGTACTAATTAACACGCGGCTGACCAAATATCTTGTTAAATATAAGCGCGATGAAAACGCATACAATTATGCAAGATTTTAGTATAAGTATTACTCTACATACTAATATGATTTTCATACATCTCCCTGAAACATAAAAAAAAAAAATAACTTATCAAAACCAAATCAATTGTGTTTTAACCAAATTAATTGTGCGCAATATAAGTGATTTTATAACAAGATACTTTTACATGCTTGCTACAAATATTTTATTTGAAAGTAAGCTTTTGCCGTTGAAGCGATTTGCTAATACTTACGTGTGGTGGCATCCTCCTCAAGTGCGATTATAGTATTGGTAGGGTGGATTGTGGTCTGCGATTGGTTTTGTTGATTTAGCGGATATATCGGGTAAGGCGTTGTTGTTGGGATATTCGAATAAAAATTATTCGGCGCATATGGATACGGCGCTGTGGGTGGCGAAACGCCGTCGGACATAGGTGTGGATTCCTGATACGACGTCGTTGTCTGGCCGGGCGGAGATATATTTGAATTATTTTCCATCGGAACCTGTCCCATCACCTCTGCGTACGAAGGTGGCGCGGCATTGTTTATCGTATAAACGTCCGATTTATATTGCATAATTGCTTTATGTAACAGTTACTTCTGAAAATCTGAAAGAATGAAACGCGTTGTTAATTTACACAGGAGAGAATTTTAAAAATTCCGATTGAGACTTTTATTGTTAAAATTAAATATAACGTAAAAACTTTTAGTAAAGATATGTATCAGATACATATCGTTAAAAAAACAACACATGAATATATGAATGTAGTCGCGATAAAAGGGACATTCAGAATATTCCACGCGATAACATATTTAAATCCAAGATAATTTTGAGGAAAAATAATAAAACAATTCGCGCGCGCGTATGTTACATTTGTTCAAAATTAACATCTTGATTCCCTAATTGAATAATTCTCTCTCATCGAATTCCTAAACTCGTTATCAAAATTATTTTTAATCTTGTTGTCTTCAATGTTTCTCAATATATTCTAAGGCGAAAGCACACATTTTGTAATGAAATATATAAATACTCTGCATGAAAGACATTCTTAGTGTCACGCACAAGATATCTTTAGAGATCTTACAGATATAAATGTAACTAAATTATCAATTTTATATACTAATAATCACAGAACAAAATGAACTTTTATCTTACCTGATATCTATATTGTCAATTGTGAAGATGATATCACGTATATATTTTATGCGCAGTCATATATACAATCTCTTTGTGTCACCTAAAATTCAAATTCAAATTTAAATCTTGTTGACTAAGATTTCGTATTTTTATGTAACTTTTAGTAGGCTCAATATCGTTTAAGGCTATAAAAGTCAAACTCTCAGACATATATAATATATCAGCAGTCTTAATTTTAACATTGTTTATTGATGACATATTGCTAAGTCTATAATGATTATTTAACTGTTATTGGTGGTCATTCATTTTGAAATTTAATACACAATTGTTGTAACACAATACGAAAATAATAACGAAAATAGTTCCCTAATTTATTCTATAAAAAAATGCGACGTATCACAATGCTTTACGTATGTTCCGATATAATCTGATTAAACTTTTATCATTGGTTTAATTTTTATGTGCATAATCTGATAACTAACTAAGTACAATCACATTTCACTTTATCAATTATTATTACACTTTATTTTACTTATATTTAAAAAAATCACATAAAGATACACACACTTCTTCTATTTGTTCGTGATGCCATTAAGTGTCCATGTCCCTGAGTTTCACTGTCAAACACTAGAATCAACCTGTTGCCTGTTAAATATAAGACTACACTAACAGTCACGAGAATGCTTATCTATCACCAGCTTATTATCACCCCCACTTCTGAAAAGGGGAAGCGCTGATGCGGAATGTTCGAATAAATTGATAAAACGTGATTTTATCAATTTATTTGATCAAATCAAAAGATATATACGCACGCGTCTTTTCGATCTCCGAAATTGTACTTTGCGGTATTGATCCGTAATACATGGCGTAACATTTTGCGTAACAGTGTGTTACACTGACACATTAATAATTCGTATTATATAAGCACACGTGTCGCGCGCTCGTATTTTGTTGAGTGTCGACTTTTGGCTTTTTTTTTTTTTTTTTTTTTGAGAGAAAGCGATTTTTATGGATTATTCGTAACCGAACGGGTTCCAGCGATTCTCATTCGGCGTGGAAATAACACACGCGCATACTTGGGTGCCAAAAAGTTAAAACGTGCGAGACACACGTGACGCAAGATGGTCGGCAAGACCCGGGTCGGCGCGGCAGGAGAATGGGCAGGTCACGAAAGGAGAAAAATAGGTCGGCGCCGGGATTTAATCAATGATTTCGGTGCCGAGCGGGTGTGTGTCTGTAAAAAAAAAAAAAAAAAACAACAACAAAAACAAAAAATGCAGCACGAGTTATTCGTGTAACGACGGAAATTCGGATTGCCATTTATTTCGACGGTGGTGCGTTTCTTTTCATCGATCGCGCGCAACCTCTGTTTTTTCTTCCACTCTCTGTTTCTTGCCGATGCACGCGATGCACACGTCGCTGCATCTCGTCTCGCGCGTTCGTTGTCGTTCCGTCCGTACGCACATCTGCTGTTTTATCGTGTGTGTTTCCACTTCGTTTTTTTCGCGCTTTTTGTCTCCTTTCTTCGAAATGACGTCGTTGTGGCGCCACGCCGCTCCGAAAGTCACCCTGGCACCAAATGTGACACTCGTCGTTCACTCGTCAACGCTTGAAACGCGACGGGAAAAAGTTGCGTACGTGAAGTCGTGTGTCATCGATCAAATCAAACTTTTACTTACTTACTTGGCGAATGTTGTTACGAACGAAGCCATACGTATGCGCGCATATTTTTTGTGATTAAAGAATCGGCGCAACATTAGAAATTGCATTTTTTCGAGAGATACTTCTATTTTGTTTAACAAGTGAAGTAGACAGAATATGTGATAAGGTGCATTCGCTTTGGGCGCTTACACGCTTTAAACGTCAGTTTCTCTTTATTGTTTCTCAAATGTAGAACAAAGATAGACTGACGCGCTCACAAAGCACGTAAACATCCAAAGCATCTTAAAATAGCGCAAACGATGTAAAAGACGTTGATATAAAATTAAAATATTAAATAATAAAAAAACAGAACATTAAGTATAATATATTACCTTCATTTGTATAATAAAAGACGTGTGCGTGAATTGCGTTTATGCGTGAACATAGCATAAACTTAAAAAATTACTTGCTTATTCGTATAATGAAGAAAAAAAGATCGAATTGTTTATTCATAAGTGAAATTAACATGTGATCTGTGAAACAGAGAGACAGAAAAATTGATATTGTACTTGGATGTTGCACTGCTAAAACTAGAAGAATATGTTAATTTTTTATTTGCGGAACAGTGCGTCACAACGTTATAAAACTGAATAACTTATATTCGGTAAACCGCAAGTACAGTTGCGGTACATCAATAACTTTTGAAAGAGAGAAGTGAAGCTTTTTTCTTTCTTCTCTGTGCGCGTTTTGCCCTGTTACATAGAGAAAAAATTTATTTTTGTAGAGAAAATTATTTTTCTTTTGGAATTAATGCCGCGATATATACTGGCAAAATGAGTATCTCGGAATAAAACATCATTACGTTAGACAATACGCTTGTCGAAGATCACGTTCGCAATTAGTCTTTTTGTAATCGCGAGAGTAATTATCGAGCGCATATTCTCTGCTTATATGTATTTACGTATATGTATTTACGTACTCTTGTGAGTTCTAGATATTCCTCTCTTTAAAAAAAGCGATAGTCATCAAATAAAAAAGAAAAGAAAAGTGAGGATCATTTTTAAATAAATTTTAATTTTAGAGAAATCGTTGAGTCAAAATTTATCTGGTTCAATAAACTAGATGAAGTCCGATTTCGATCATTATTGAATAATGTGGTTTTGTTGCGTTCTGAAAAGTGTCATAATGTTTGTTTTCTTTTTTGAATTATTTTTTCGAGTCTATTCTAAATATTGTTTTCTCATAACGACGCAGATAATTATCGTAGTTTTTGTATATACATGTTGTCATCGTGCGTTAGTCAGCGCGAAATGACGAAACAACACGCATTTTGTGCGCGATTTATGTGATACAGAAAACGTCACATGTAGCTCCTGGAACGCGGGTAATATACGATCTTAAAACGTCAGAGGTCGCGCTTCCGCGAGACTTGGGCGTCTAGCGTGTGGCACCGGAAAATGTACTCAGACAGGCTGTCGAACGGTAAGGCACTGAATTCACGCCACATAATTTCCGGCTGTGAAGGTGGTTTCTGTCAGCTAGGAAGCAAAATGGCAATGTGACATCCGCGGCAATTCGCTACAGCTGTATCGTCGCACGTATGTATGAACAGCGTGTAAAGTCAATGAGTGAGAATATAAAATCGATAGAAGAAAGCCAGTTTTTGTTCAAGACTGATAAAACACAGCACGGTTAAAAAAATAAAATATTCAGATGATTAGTTTCAAGTGCAAGTCGTAAAATTAAACAAAAAGGCTAAAATCGCACGAGATGAAGGATATCGTAAGGTGCAGTCGCAATTATGTTGATGTAAATACAAACAATTGTGCGCAGTTTCTATTTAAAAGTGAAATAAGTGAATAAATATTTAACAAAAAGAGAGAGAGAGAGAGAGAGAGAGAGAGAGAGAGCAAAAAAAAAGCGGTGATTGCGGATTTCTTTTTCTTCGCGTTTATAACTCACAAATGTTTATTTCCTAGAAACAAAGGTAGATGATCGCAGTTATCGCCAAGATGTTTTTCCAAGCACATTTTATACAAGACGTGTAAAATTGCGTTTTATTTTTTTACATGTCAACTACATTTATTTCAATAAATATTTTTAAATATGATCTCTCTCAAAATTGTTCTTAAGCAGTGATATCACGTTCTGGAGAATCGCGGTTATTTATATAGCTCACGCGAGCAGTTGGAAGAGAAAAAGAGAGAGAGAGAGAGAGAGAGAGAGAGAGAGAAATTGTTGAATCTTAAAATATACAAATTTCCATAATTTATTCTCTAAAATACATGCAAATCAATGCGTTCGCAAACGCGCAAATTCTAGTTCTTTCGCATTTACTTCACGCTTGTGTTTGCGCGCGCAAAGTTGTCAAGTTAGCGATTTCTATTTGCCGCCGCGTGCATGGTCCGCTGATCCGTAAAAAGAAACTCAAATACCATTAAAACTGGCATTGAAAATACATAGAATAAACAGAAATAAAAATGCAGCTGACTCGTTCGATCATACGAATTTGTCTTTTGCATAGTGTTTTATAATTTAACCACATACCTTTTGAATTTGTGTATATTGTATATATTTTAGCATTCGTAAATGTTAAATAATACATAATTTTTTTAAGTAAAAAACCTTTTTTAAATTAAATGAAAAACTCACCAGATCGACATTTTTTATGCGAGTCGTTATTAGTATTAAATTACATATGTTGTTTAAAAATATTGAATCTTGAATTTTAAAAATTTATAAAACATTTAAAATTTCTTACATAATCATGTATGATTGTTATAAGCGCTTACGTAATAAAACACATACGTAACACATGTGTAAATAAAAAACAAAAAATCTTTCTTTCAAAAAAATTTATTTATCGCATTGCAACCTAGAAGAGCTGTTCGCAGTTTGATGTTATCACGATGCTAAATGGTCGAAAGAGCAGAGGGCAAGTTTTTTCGGAATGGATTTTTACTAGAGATCAGTTTGTGGAATTGCAAAACTTCGCGCACACAAATGTGCATTTAATTTAATATCAACTATTTTGACATTTCCCGTTGAAAAAATAAACACATACGAATGAATCTATTTGCGCGTATCATTCGAGATACACACGTGTGTGACTACACGTTTGCTATTTTATATTTACCGATTTAAACATTGATATAAAAGATATATATATGTATATATACATGTATTAAATGGAAAGATAAAAATTGAAAATGTATATAATGCGTAACAAAAATTAATAGAAATTGAGAGCAGATCGCAAATCGAGCGTTTGTCTTTGAAAGCTTTTTCAAAAAAATAGTTTTGTTTGATGCAATATTTTACGTAAAGTTTTTTTATTTACTCTCGTCTCACCCTCTCTTTCCTTCTTGTTTTTTTCTTCAAGTTCTTCGTGTGCGCTCGAGACGTGTTTCTCTTCAATTTCTTGCTACAAGCTCGTATACAATTTTCAGCTCCAATATTTTTCGGATAAAATACGCATGCTAGCGTCGGCATTTCCTGACGTTATCCAGGAACAAATGGACTTTTAAATTACAGCCGCGGGCCCCATCTGTAGTCGGCCGTTGCAATGGCCGCCGATAACGGATGCAGCGGCGCACTCGTGCCGGCCCGCGACAAATTCGTGCCATTATATCTTCGTGTTTACTTCGACGCGCACGCCCGCGCGTGCCTCACGCTTTGTTCTCGCCGTAATTACGCCACCACGCGCTTAATTCACGTCGGAAAGCTATAGCGGCACATCCCCCCCGGGAGCACGTTTTACGAAGTAACCACCACAAAACAATCAATATCTGTTTGAGTTTTTCGGAGCTCGGTTCTCTTTGACACGCGACTGTGTCTCATTTAAATTTTATTAATTATCAACAAATTCGTGTTCGCGCGCTTCTTGTCCAAGAAAGACGCTCTCTCGCCAATTATAAAACTCTCTCTGCGAGAACGGGGAAAAACAACGGCGACTACACTTCGGAGTTTCCGAAGAAGTTTCGTCGCTTCGAAAGAGCTCTGCGACAAATTCCCGTCCCGCGGCCGCGTTTTCGTATTTACTTCGCGCACCGCTTTGTCCCCGCGTAATTACGTTCCGCGGCAGCTTAACGCCCGACAATTACTCGACAGTCGTCGTTAATTTCCCTCGAAATAAAAGACGACGACCACTGTGTGGCAATGACGCCACCGCGCCGTGAAGCGCAATACCGGGTGGCAGCCGAGCGACGATACCAATCTTACGATTTCCGCCGAGCACAAAGACGATTCCTTCTCGCTGCGCTGGTTCTTTGCAGCGAAAAGGGGTGGTTTTGTCTCTGTGTCGTGGCCTGGTTGACACAACCAACCAGCTCCACGACTCTCCTATCCCCGTGGCACAGCTGATTATTTTCTGAGCGCCCGAGTCGCGCTTGAAGTTAGCGAGCGTCGCCAGAATTACCTGCTTTTATCGCGGGACAGTTCATCCGCTCTTAAGCCAAATCTAATCTATCCTGTGCAGCACGGAACGTCGAACTTGTGTATCTGGATTGCAACTTGGCAAAATTGCTACAGAGTGACACCGCAAGCGCTTCCGTTCCACCGTTCTTTGTGGCGAAACAGTCGTTCGTTCATTCGTTTTGCGACAGTCGTTAGCGCTCGTTTGCTGTATACGCCGCAAAAGTTGTTAGCCGAAGAATGGAAATCGATGATGAGGGATTTCGCTACAAGACCGAACGAAGGAAGGCAACTCTGAAGTTGGAATGTTTCATTGAATTAGGATGCTTTTAAACGGCGATGTGTTCTTCAGTCACGAGCGAAATGTATTCTTTTATTTACTTTCAAATAACCGAGGTTTATTTATTTTTAAATGGCTTGCTTAAAATTTCAGACGACTCTCTGCTAAATTCGAGATAACTTTGACTTGCTAGAAAAACATCGTATGCTCTGCCCTTCGTGTAACATTTGTACATACGCTCTCCCAAAATTTAAAGACCACCTGCGATGACTTATTTAATTATGCAGCACTCGGGTGAAGGCTAATTGGTTAATTTACAGAGCATTTACGGCTCCTTCCTTTTCTGACTTTATTGTCCTCCGTTTCCGGTGGCGAATCTGCTCCCCCGCTCTCTCCGAATATGGTCGGACGACCTATCGCGTATGCGAGCGTCGGAGACGACGACGTCAAATTTTAACAGGCACGTTTTGCACGCCGGCAGCTCGTAGGACGCGCGGCGTATATGCGCGCCATGAACGGTTATACATATGGTGTGTCGGGGAAAGAAAGAGGCACGAACGTGCTATGAGAGCAGTTTCACGTAGACGAGGAGCAGTCATATAGCGAGCGTCCCCGGTAGTAACCCACCTTTATGACCGACGTTCACGGAAAGTGCGTTTCCCTTTTCCGCCACGTGCACTGTTCACGCACTCGCAGTAAAAACGAGGAGATTGCCTCGAAGCTCCGCAGATTAAGGGCTGTCATCTTTATCATCATAATCTTAACGACTTAATGCTCACGTGATGAACCACCAACGCACGCGTGCTTATTAATAATCTGCTAGACTGTTCAATAGTGATTTTGATGTAGTTATTTCGAAATCGATTCTCTTGAATAGATAGAATATAATATAAAGTTTTTAATTCTTAAATTACTTTTCGCAGAATTTTAAAATAAAAAATTAAACTTTATTGATCAAAAGCGACTACTTCTCGCACAATGAAAAACGACAACTAAACTTACATTTCGATCATGCTAATTTTTGATAACAATAATTAACTTTTTTCCATTACGATGCTGTAAAATACTTTTGTTTGATTTTTATCTTTTTCACAAAACTTTTCCGCTAACCGCGAAATTGCCACTTATTGGCACTAATGAACTGAAACTCGTGTTTGTGTTCGGGTAAATAATTTAATGCGACACGGAAATTACTCGTGAAACATCGGGCTCGGATAGCAACTGTGTAGCAGACCGCGCAAAAGTGTGACGTCTCATTCCGCAGTCGGTTTACGACGCGGCTGTCTCCGGAAATAAAACGTACGAGAATGGCACCTGGTTTTCGAGAAATCGCCGCCGTCGTCTTCTCTCGCCGGAGTCTTTCCTCCGAATCCGCGGGAAATCACGACGGGGTTATTCCGACGACCGTAAAACGACCGGCCAGGGAGAACGAGCGTCGCGCGAATTCCGAAGGAATCGTCTTGCAGACTGCGCGAAAAACATGCGAAACACGTAATCGTGAATATATATATATATATATATATATATATATAAATAATATATATATACACATATACACCGCGACAGATTCGTATCATGCGAATCGCATGCGAGACACGGCTCGCGAAATAAGTTTCTATGAATAGCGTGTCCTGGCGTGTTGTGAGATCAAGTTGTTTGTTTTTGCTTTGCGAGCTGAAAATTAAAACCACGTCTCGTTTTCCGTCAACTGAATAGTCGATTGGATATTCAAGGTATGTACACATTTGTGCACGCCGTAAAAGCGTAATTGATCGCGACGCGCAGGATGCAAAGTACGATATGCAAAATATATGTATATACCACACAATTTAAATTAATTTTGCCACGAAAGATTCTACGAACACTCTTAAGAGCGTTAAATAATCAATAATAGGAGATTGCTGACGTAGAAGATACTATGTCACACACGCAGCGTGTAAAAAGTTCATTTTAATAGATAATAAATTTACATAATACTTATGATAATTATCAAACCATTATTTATTCGATGTTTCATACAATAATAACATAATTGGCACGGACTTCAATATTATTTATTTTATTCTCTATACTAGTGCGTAAAGCAAGGAATACTAATGAGTACACGTAGCATAACATCAATAAGAATCACGAATTTTCGGGATAAAAATTCTTTCAAAATTAATCATCAACATTTCGATCAAATGTACGTGTATACTTTGCCGCGCGAAGGGCAAGGTGTAAAAAGGTTTGCAGCGTTCGCTACCATACTCGTCCGGAGCTATACGCGCGCAAATACTATCCAGATAATTGGAGCTCTCTCGTCTCCATCGAGGTCGCTCGCTAAACCGGACGTCGACATACACAGAACCTTAACACAGTTTTGTACGTCATTATGCTAATTCAGCAATAACATTTATCTTTGCTTACAAGACAGTAATTGCTTCACGTGACACAATCTTTGTGCCACGAATGTTTACATATATAATTGTTTACATATATATTAATCGGTCGAATAAAAATTTTATAAAATTTGCTCGATTTTGAGCACATAACAAATAAAATAAGTTTAACTAAGCATATAAATATATTACACGAAGATAATGTTTGTTGTAAGTTCACTTCAAACTGCGGTACTGATTATTTTGTTTACAGTAGATGTGTCTAAAGCTGAATTCACTATTTGTAAAGGTTATTGTCACGTTAATGAACTTTATCGAAACTTCTATAATGACGATCGGTTCGTAGATAGTTAATGAGAATATCCTTGTTAAAAATCTATGTAAGAATTTATGGAAAAAATTTTTGGACAGTTTGTTAACATAATAAACGCGACGTTACGTGTGAATTCAAACTTTATACTTTTAGGAATAAAATATACTTTACACTTTATTAACTTTCGGTAACATACGATGGCTCTTTTTTGGGTCATCTGGTTCTTTTCGTTATCGGAATTAATGCGCCTGCAACTTTGGACTACAGTCATCTCGAGTCTTTCATTGTCTTGCGGAATCGGTCACGTGTCCACTCCCTCGTCGTCGTGTTCGCATTGCTCGCCGATTGGCTCCGCCGTTAGCAATCGCGGTTTCGCCGCGTTCAGTGCGCGCCGCTCGTTCAGTTGTGTTGTCGAACGTCATCGTGTTTTGCCGCGCATCATTTTTTATTCTCGGTTTCCCATCGGCGTGCGAAACGCGCGATACGTGCGTGTACACGTTCGCCAAGCGCATCGCGTCCGTGATTGCCGTCGTCAGTCAGATCACGGACGCACACGAAAGCGCTCGCGACGTTCCCAGTCGCTCTCTAGCAGTCGTCGTACACCGTAGCATGGGGAAATGTCGAGGAACGCTGAGAAAGGTAGATTTGTGCGCGATTTTACAGCGCACTAGATTGCAACGCGCGCTTGACAATATTTAATCATCACTTCGCGCGTTCCAATTGCGGATGAAACCGGTTCGCCGTGTCCTCACTTTATATTTCCATCTTAGTCACAAATGTCTGCGCTCTACGATCGCGGAGCAACCGGACAGTCTATGACTTTGTGTGTACGTGTGTGTATGTGTGTGTGTGATATTGTGGGACAAGTTTCTTACATTATAAAATTAGTAGATGTTGGTACACTTTTTCTATTTTGTGCGGTTTTGCGGAGTTCGTTATTTAAGAACTTGTAAGAAATGTTAAGTAATATATAAGATAACGAGAAAGTTGTTATGCACTCGGAAAGTTTTCTTCTTCCTGGTTCTGCTGTTATTTTCTGGCGTTGTTTGTAAATCACAAACATCTTTTGATATTGAAAGAATTATCTCTTTTTGTTTAAGATAAGATAGTGTTTTTTATTTATCAGGCGTTTTAAGAAAGTTTTCTCAAGCGCAACATAAGCAAAAAATAAAAATAACGATAAAAACTGACAGATATAATAAAAAAATAAAAAAATTGAAAAATGAGTATAAAAAAATACGAATTTTAAAAAGAAAGCAAAAGAAAAAAAAATAAGTAAAAATATAAAACTAAAATAAAAAATAGTAACAAAAACTGAGAAAAAGTAATACTAATTAAAAATTAGTCGCCAAAAGAAATTCGAACAATCTTCTTCGAAAAATATAACAAAGCTTTCGAAGAGAGAGAAAGAGAGAGAGAAGTTAGAATTATAACTTTGTTAAGCAAACTGATGAAAAATAGATCACGCGCGTACGTCAAGACGATTCTTATATAAACTGCACACACGCGAAAGTACACCCATATTTTCCTCTTACGCTATTAATTATTTAACAGCTAATAGATTGCATTACGGAATGGAAAGCGGCCGGTGCCTTTGGGTGTGTGTGTGTGTGTGTGTGTGGTGTGTGTGTGTGTGAAACGCTCTTTTTAAAGTGGAAGCATGCGCTTGACGCAACGTGAGACGCGGGAATTCGGCTCACGTTGCCATTTACGAGTAACTACAGTAATAGAAAGTGTTTCTTCAGCGCGATTGCGCTTTATGAGTAGTGTGAAGGCTCTAATACATCGGCTCTCAAGGACTTAACGATGAAATACATGAATAATAAATCGTTTGATATAATTGTTATTATCTCGAAATATCAGAAGATCAGGTCTCGTAACACTAATTTGCATATCTATCGACCGCGTTCGTTCTTGTGAAAACAGTCTGAAAAAATCTTACACTCAAAAGATCACTACGACACTGTCTTCGCGACTTTTAGGTTTGATTAGTAAACATGTACGCATAATACGTCATTAAAAGAGCTACGGAAAAAAAATAAGTGTTAAAGCAATTTTTCCCACTCAAATCGAGCGAATGTGATGACAGTTAAAAATATAGTTCGCAGTTCAACATAATGATTTTGTGAGCTAGTTTCAACGACAAATTATAATGCGTTGTTACACAATTTTACAGCATAGTGCAACGATAAAATTATCGATTTTTTACAAATTTATATTTATTTTAAGAAAAATTGCTTCAAATAAATTTGTAAAAAATCGAGAATATATTCCTATATGATAATTTTAAGAGGACATATGTGTTATGTATATATTATACATATATATTTGTCTTTATATATATTTGTAGTCTTTTTTAACAGATATTCTTAATTACGAAAAATATTTCCTTTTTTTTTTGTTTTGTCAGTGTTTCTGTAAAATATCTGAGATTAGTTCCTATAAAAACTAAGACTAGGTATCCACATCATTACTTACGGTCTTTGAACAAAAGATACATTTTGATAATCTTACGATCTGCTCTTTACAGAGATTATCTCTCGTAAGAGAATCTCTTTAAAACGCCTTACTTTTTTCTTAAAAAAAAGATATAAAAAATAAATTTTTTAACGACGAGAACATATTTTTTTGGTATACATTTGGAACTTATCAGCATGGATAAACGTTAAAAATTTACTTTACAGGTAGTTTTTGGTCGAGAGTGGTTGGATGTTGTATAAATACGCGATACACAAACATATCTTTTTTCGAGTTCTCTGTAACGCATTCATAAATTAAACGAGTTAAAAGAGCTTGGTGATGAAGTCTCTGACTATACCTGTTCTCGATTAAATCTAACAAATTATCCTTCGTAGATGTCTCAAGGCGTTTGAGTCACGTTACGTATTATTACTTCTTTGCCCATGCAAACATGTATTATAGTTACATCGGCGCGATATCAAATGCGCGCGTTCACGTAATAAATCCGTGAACAAAGTGTGCGTCTGGTTCTGAAACAAGGAAGTCGTGTATTGACTGAAAGCAGAACCGGAAGCGTATAAAACCGGATTGTAACTGTCGAAATAATGTAGTTTGCATCAGATTTCGTGGGAAACACGACTTGCAAACTATAGTTGGTTATGTCCCCTCCAAAATAAAAAATTAAAAAAAATTTTTGAAGTCAACGGTAACTTTATAATATCCGACGGTGCATGTCGTAAAGTTGAAACTAATCTTGGAATTTACGTATATATCTATAGCGTGCACGCGGTTATCTTTTGAGAGCGGTCTGTATACTTTATGCTTTGTCGCGTGAGATTCATAATGGATTAGCATTAAAAATATGTAAATATACCTTTAAAATGAGATCCTTTGATGGCTTCAGAAAATCCATAATCAGATAAATGTTTATTCTCGACGTTGTTCACGTAAGTTTATTAGCATGAATCAACGTTCAAAATCCACTTCATAAGTTTTTGTTTGAATGATTAGATGTTATATAAATGCGCGATATACTCAGCTCATCTTAATTGCTAATCTTTTTTTAAAAACTTTTATTGTATTGATCTGTTTGTTGTTGCATATAAATATATGTATATGCACAAATAACGTAGATGTAAATGATATAAATGATATAGAAAATAGAAGAGACACGAGAGATTCAAAACATCTTATTTTCGCAATTATGTATACTTTACAACGTACATTTTATTACAATATTTCAGGTTTTTGACAGTAAAAATTGATGTTGTGTAGAATTGTTTATTTATAGTCTGACTCAATGTATTTTAATGACAACAATATATTATCTATAATATTTAGCAAAAATTAAACGTGTTGCACAAACGTATTATTTATTATATATAAAAAATACAAGAAATCAGACTAGAAATTTATTTAATGAAATAACTTAATGTAAAAATAAAACTTACTAATATATTATTATTATTACACTATGAATTATTATTATTATTTAATTTCAAAACATTAGTGCAATTTCGTAATAAAGAAATCACACGAATGTCGTCTGATTACATTTAGTTCCCCTTTGGTAAAGCTTGTATGTGAATTAATGGAGGAGAACGTAAGAATAGGCTTATTTTTACTGAAAAATGTTAAATAAACGATGACGCGAACGCTTGAATTTTAATTGCAGATTTCCCGGCGAGTCCGGAGACCGAGCAGCTGTTAAGTGGTCACGTATGCGGCGAGTCGTCAAACACGCGCGCGGGACTTCAGTCTGAGATCTCGGGGATTTCAACGTTACAGAACAGATTCGGATTGAGTCACAATGCGCAGCCCGGGGAAATCGGCAGCAATCAAACCGCGGTCACTTCACTATTCCCGGTCACTATAAACAACAGCGAAAGAAACGACAATCCGCCACCTTACTCCGCGAACCCGCCACCCTACAGCGCGATCGCGCCACCTGATTATATCAGCTGTCAGCCCTACGGACTTTTCTCATTCGGAGACCGGTATTCCGCGGAGTCACCGTCCTACAGAGGGGAAATACCACTGACTCCGTTTCAAACTTCTCTAGCTGCGGGTTTCCATCCCGAAGAGACTGACGGCCAGCAACACACATCGTATCCATCTGCACCGTTAACGTCTTATCGTTTCTTCAAGTTCAGCGGAAATTCTTTCGCGCCAAGGGAAATATCGTTTACAGATAACGGGATAGCTGAGAAAGTCAACGACAAAAAAACACGAAGTAAGTATCGCCAGTAAAAATTTTGTACATTTTTTCTTTTTGTCATGCATTTTTCAAAGCACAAAATTTGCCATTAAACGGAAGAAGATTTATTTATCAATTCCAATGTCATTGCTTCGCACGCATGCGTAAGTAGCAAATACGTATCTGTTAGTCTTATTGCATTTGAAGGTCAGTCAATGTAAAATTATCGATCTCATGTAAAAGTTGTATAAGACGTCATATCGCGATCGCTCACATAAAGAAGCTTTTTTAATGTAAAAAAAGTCTATTAGTGAGTTTTTGAAAAGTAACAAAAAAATGTAGTGTATTATATTTTGTCTACGGAACTAACAAAGATTATATAAGTCAATCATCGTTCGAGTTTTATCTCTTGACCTTAACATTCGATCTTAATACTCATACATATAACATCGCCGCGCAAAGCAAGATCGAGTTCGAAACTGCTTGGCTGATTATCATCCACCAAACGAAGGTGTGATAATGGATGACGCAAAAGGTTTTTAAGATAAATACATCTTGACAGGATACGGCACTATCCTTGTGGCAGCGGCGGTCATTATCTTCCTCATGGCATTATCTTTGATGGTTCGTTTTATCATGGAAAAAAGCTGGTGGCGAAGATAGCTCGTCGACGGAAATCACTTTGAGAAGAATGTTGATCGATAAATTATTAATTTATAAAGGATCATTAAGTATATATATATACATGTAATGAATCTGCGATCAGTGTTGCTGAATGATTTATTTTGAGATCTATTTAAATTCATGTTTAAAGTAGATACTTATTGAAAAAAATCTCGAATAAAGTAAATGCTTATTAAAATAAAAAAAAATCATTTAAACAAATATGACAGTAATAAACGATGTATTTTATGTTTTAATTTTTAATATGTGCAAGTTATAATTATTGATCTTTTTTAAATAAGTTTTATCTATTATTGTAGAGTGTATTTAATGCGCGCGTAAAAGATGCCATTAATGTATTTAATACTATTTTTGTTGTTGTATGTCAAAAAGTCATGCAAATATCAAGGTTTTATAAACATACGACGCACGACTGCTACGTATAATGTGATTTAATATAAAAAACGACATGTAGCAAAGGTTATCACGTCTGATTCAACATTACGCAAAGATAACTTTTGGTTTTTGCTTTATATTACGCGATAAAAATGTTTTGTTAAAACAGAAAATATGCGTATGTATAATAATTAAAAAATGTATATAATAATTAAGTATTATAGAAAAACGCTTTTCCATGTATTTTTACTTATACATTGTGATCGTCATACTTATTGTCAGGCAATTAAAATTGCATTTTTTTTAATAGAATATTTTTTACAATAAACTATGTAAAATTAATAGTAAATATATATATAAACATATATATAAAATAAATAAATATATATATACATACATAAAGAAAAAAAGGAGTCTTACTTTTAAAGTTGGAAATTTCGAAAGTGTAAGCATGTGAGTGTGTTTGTGTGAGTACAAAATATAATATATGCATATGTAATCCTAAGCTAATATCAAATACTTTTATGTTACTTTGTATATAATGTTTTTATTAAATATCACGAATTTTCCATATTTTTTTACTAATTGCCAATGCTAATTAATGTTTTAATGACTACCATGTTGTACTTTTATTATCAGAGAATACGCATTAATTAAAATAATACGGTCTTCTATCGGCGCAGTCAGAGAACGCTATAATTCTAATTATGCTTAACAATTTTGTCAAATCGTTGTTATTTTGATAACATTAGTTTTAATCTGACATTCGAAATGGCTCTCTCGTATCCCTCAGACCAATTTTCAAGCAATGCGCCACGAGGGAAATTAAGTGACAAAATAATTCACTAATGAAACACTCCATGTTTTTGTATTTATAGAGAAAATTATACTTATGTTTGTATGTGTATCCATGTATGTGTAAATTATTTAAATTATTTATACTTAAAGAATAAAAAAAAGAAAGAATATAATGTGTACACATTAAAAGAAAAAAAATACTTTTTTACAAAAGAAGAAAAAATTGATAATTACAAAGCTTTCTGCAAAACATATTAGTGACATTAAATCGGATGTTATTGTAACGTATTTTTCACACATAACACGGTACTAAAAATAATACTAAAACTAAACTGATTGAAAATGATACCGGCAACGTCGTGCAAAGTTCATAATTATTTGTCAAGTAGTTATTCATTTAACGTAGAAACTTTGACGCTTATTGGCCCGATGGGACACCGATGACGATGCAACAGAAGGAGTAGACAACGTCGCGGTCGCGAGAGAAGAGGAAGTGTAGATATATAAGTGAGCGATAAAAAAAGAAAGAGTAAGGTAAATAGAGGCGCTCATCGTGTACTGATTAAAAATACAGACTTGTTTCTCTTGAGGGTATGTGATCAGAAAAGTCTGGGATGTCCTGGGAGAACGTAAAAGTTTGCAGTCGAAGGGTAAATTCTCCGAGGACGAGGGAGGATAAAGCTGCTAAAGCCACAAGTAGACTTCGTGCACACAGTAGGTGTTTCAGCGTAACTAGTAACTACTGAGCGAATTTTTAACATGCTTGACTTGTAAAACGGCAAAGGGTGCAGCCATGTTTACGTGAAATTGTGAGACGTACGTTTTGCCGAAACCTTCATTAATTTGAGCATTTGCAATGCAAATCGAGGTTCTTCTTCTGGCCAGCACTTAAATATGCAAACTACCTACCTTGCACGCAGCCTCGCGCACATCAAGACGAAAAATTGCACGCGCATACGCGATTTTTGCAGGCGCTTTGAAGTACGGGTTTTCCGTTGAAAATATATATGGCAATAAAAAAAAAAAAATGAATCTTATAAAACAAAAGAGACCACGTCGATTTTCCTCGGCCAGTGGTTCGCGCAAGAACCGAGGAGGATCAAAGATGATAGAAGCTTAATGCAGGAGGAAAAGCCTCGAGGACGAAAAGGAACACAGGCTATAAAGCCAGACAAGTTAGCGGAGCGGAGCGCGGTGAGAGTGAAGGGCCCGGGGAAGGTTGATGAAAAATACAAAAATTCTCTCTCTTGAAAGGGTTAAAGGGGATGGGCGGGCGGGTTCGTGCTAGGAAAACGACGCCAAAACACTCGAGACCTGGGGAGGCCCGCGAACGAGGGTAAGGTGTTTGTCAACGGTTGCCGGTAGTTAATTACTTTACATGAAAGGAACTTCCAGCCGTTTCGCCACTCGAGGCAGCTTCGGTGCCTGCGTGCCATCCAACCTCTCTCTGTTCCCCCCGTCTCTCTTCGTCGTTATACTCCTTCGTGGACTGAGTGTCACCTTTTGCATCCCTCCTATGTCTTCCTATCATCTGTAAGAGTTTACGAGTATCTAATCCCACAGACTCGGGGCTCGTGCTTATTCTGCAAACGAGACGACCTCGATAAAAGAAGATGAGAAACACACGCGAAAATTTCGGGAAAAGTAGCACGTTTGAATTGGTATCAAAACAATTAAAGTGTCGCGGACATTTCAACGCGCGTTGGAACTGTTTTAATTTGACAGCTTCAAGAATTCGTCTTGTTGAGGGGAGTTGTTTTAATTAATGTCTCTCTCGAGACGATTTTTCAAATACTTACATTTTTTTAAGATACGCGTGTTTGAAAGGTGTTGTAAAATATACTATTTAATAAAGTTAGAAAAAACACTCGTAGAAGAAATACGCTTTATTTTGTTTACTTTTTTCTTTCAATAAAATACAACGAAAAATATACAGTTTGGATTTTTGAGTCGACAAACCTTTGACAAAAAAAAAGAAAGCAACAAGATAAAACATAAGATAAAAGAATGAAAATCCGGAAGATTCTCGTCTAAGCATCGCTGTGCACGCGCGCGAAGCACCCCTCATAAACTATTACTTTGTACTTCTCCTCCGGCAACCATTCGCCGCGCGTCGTCTTCAAGGTTTCATCCTTTCGGATCTATACGTGCGTTGGCTGCGGCATAAACACACATATGTAGACGCGCACGTATATATGTACACTTTCGTTCATCTACCATTGAGCGCGTCTTCAAAATTATATACTTCCCAGAATGTCTTCCTATTGTTCCTCGCGCGCGGATTAAATTGAATCGCGCATGTAAAATGTTGTCGCGTTGTATATTATATATGTACGCGACAATCGAGCGCGCTCGCGCGCGCGATTCCGTTTTACAAAGTTTACAAAAGGAATTTTTCATACGGTGGCGAATATATCCGGCGCGCATATCGCCGAGAATTTCGATACACAACACGCGCATACATTTCGAGCGAGGCGTTTTCGCGGTTTCTTGCTCGCAACAAACGCAGAAAGAGAAAATAGTGGTGGAAAACGCGGTGTGGGTGAGCGCGATACATCATTCATATACAGCCGAATCTCATATCGCTTTCTGATCCTCCGGCTATGATGGCTTTTGAAGAGCCACTTTCCACACCCCCCCGCCGCGACTCATCCCTCCGGAGTCCGGGTCCCGTTCTGTTTATTGTTACGTCGCATTTATGCATGAACCCTCTGCGATTCTATTGTCACGAACACATGACGAGGCTACGCGCGCCGGGCCGGATAGGGTTGCGCGCTTTCGTACTTTCCGCTTAGCGGAAGTCGACGGCGCCGTGAAACAGGAGGATGGGGTGAAAGAGCGGGAGATGGGGGATTATTGGGCCAAAGCGGAAATCGATGGCACGGCTGCTCTGTCTTGCCGGGAGCGCGCGCGCGGCTCCCGAAAAGCCAGAGATCGCCGTTTTTCTCGTGTTTTTAATTACACGCTCGTTGCCCGAACGTTTCGCCGGAGTGTTTAATCCGCTCGCTTGGACTCGTTTTCGCTCTTTTAGTAGTACAACACTTGCTCCTTGTAATAAGTCCTTGAAAAAAAAAAAAAAGAAAATGAAACATCAAAACCGGATAAAAAATTGAACAATGTGTACACGATACACCTATATTAGTTTTATTTCTTATAAACGGAGGTATTTTTATTAAAAAAAGCAGGCAATAAGACGGTAATAAAAAAATATCCAATCAAAGACGAATCAGCAATGATCAATCGGTTGTGAATGAGAAAGTAACACTGACTCAATAGTCTTGTGGCGCATCTCAAGCGCGATCTCCTGTGGAGAGAAGTGCAAGGTCGGAAACGCGCCACTTAGATCACGACGGTAAATGGGAAGAGCGGGATGAGAAGGTCAAACGGGAGAGGAAGCTCTTCGACGAGGTCGTTTCCGGCCGAGTCTGATGCGTCTTGACTCGAATCCCGACGTTATCGCGACAATTGAATGGCTCGGGCCCTCCTTGCTTTGGCGTTTCTCGCTGCGCGGCTACGATAAGCCTCAGAAACAGCCCTTAATGGTTTCCCCTCGCGATTGCCGGTATCCATATCCCCCGATTCACACAAGCCTGTCGTTCTTGCCGCGCCTCTTCCCGTTTTACCGTCAATGTGCTACCGCTTCTGCGGGACGGTAAACACGTATCCACCTTGGCGATGAACCGTTCACGATACATTCCTCCTTTCCGCGACGCGCAATTTTAGCGCAATGTTATTTTCAGATTACACGTAGCAATCAAGATGCGTTTTGCGGTTTTCAAATTTATGCCATTTATAAAATATTTGTAGTTTAACATTTGTTTTTTATTTTGTCAGGGAAATCTTTTGTGACGCCTGTTGTAACAAATTATTCGTAAAGGGGAAAAACAATCATCAATTATTGTTTTTTAAATTCAAGAGAAAGAGAGCGCGAAAAGAAAAGCTGTAAATTATTTTTTTTTCTTTTTTGTTTTTACACGACAGGAAAATATTTCTTGAGAGATTGACGTTTAATTAAAACGGACTTACAAAATTTAGTTCCTCGAACAAAGCGCTCGTCTTTCTTCTAGGTTTGGTGTTGCGCTTTCATTAAAGAGTCACTTTTATCGGATAGAACTTTGTTCGAACGCGCGTTCTAGCGACGCTTATATCGCCGTCCCATATTGCACGTGATCTGCACAATCGGATTAGAATTCGGTGCAAGAGACCGCGATCGGCAAACTAAACTGAGTTAAGCTCAGTATTAGAAGCCAAGCCTCGTTTATTAATTCAAACCGAAGTTAACCGCCTGTGTTTCTCCTCGCGAACTCGAGGAAAACCGCTGGTGTGCGACGTTACACCAGCGGGGAAGGCTACTGCATGGTTGAACCGAAGTTAATCCTTGCAAACACGATGCTACCATCAATATCGATAACGTGTATACGCCGCGCTCTCTCTCTCTCTCTCTCTCTCTCTCTGAGGATCTAAGTAATTATTGCACCTTTGAGAGTATCAATGGAAACATTCGGAAAAAGAGAATTGAAGAGAAGTAGAAGAAATGAAAGAAACTTTGATATTGCGCATGATTGGATATATCGCAATTATGAATAAAATAGTTGCGTGACTGCATCTTCCGCAGTTTTTTTTTCTCGAATACGACGAGACGTTTAAAAAATTGTACAAAAAAAATGCACGCGCTGAAATATTTTCACTCAGTCAATTCCAGCGCAACGTTGAATCCTAATGCGCGATTCACAAACGTCGCGTCTATTTTCATCGCGTGACATTTCTCTTCGCGGTGTGTGCCACGTAATCCCAGAAAGAGTTTCCATTTGATCGCACTCTTTCTAAACAAGATTTCGCGAGATCATACGCCCAGGGAATACCGGCGCAGTCCGGAGTCAACCTCGTTACGGGAACTTGCTCGTCCGACGCGCGTTCGTCCGACGGTAACTGCAGGAAGATGCAAGGAGTCGCAAGAGTACAGCCCTAACTCCGTTGATTCGACGGCAGATCGAGAGAGAGAGAGGAGGTCTTAAGGGGGGAATGAGGCCGACAAGTCTGCAGAGGATTGCTATCCAGAGAGACAGAAACAAAAAGACAGAGATATATATGTGCTACGTTCTCTTAAGCGCAGTGCAGCGTTAGAGAAGCGCAGCGCTTGCCAGCGTAAAGAGAGTTTGCATAGCGGAAGTATCTCCTCGAATCGATTCATCGAAAACGCTCTTAGGCGCCTCCACGACATCTTTTGCGGAAGGATTTTCCAGGAGCCCGAAGAAACATTCTTCGCGAGATCGCGACAAAACCGCAAAGTGTTGTAGGATGAGAGAAGACGCGCGGAATGCCAGACGCATCACTAATAGAAAATGCCGCGCGATCACTCTTCGCGCCGCGAGTTCCTCCCTGCCTTTTGTCGCCCTCTTTCTCCGTAGGCTGCATCTACCAGTTTGCTACCGGTCCTACCCCGAATAACACGCGGCAGAGAGAAGAAGGAAATAGGAGAAATGAAATTGCGCCCGCAACCGTCCGTCTAGCTCCGCGATCCCGCCCGTTCGCCGTCGAGTATTGAATATTCAAAACTTTCCTCGCGGAAGAAACTTTCGTATCCTTCTTTGGCGGTGTGTGTGGGGAGGAAGTCTGGCTCGGTTTCTTTCCACGATTTGTGGCTCGCCGCGGTAGTTTGGCGAGGCGATTTTTCCGTCGAGAATCCCGCGCTCCGATTTTTCAAGGCATCCGCAATATTCGGACAAGATAACGCAACCGACGCTCCATTTGTGGAAAACGACATTGCCCGGTTTCTGGGAAATGGGGTACTGTGAAGTCTTCATCACAATCTTAGATCTTTTTTAGAGATTGCCCGATGCGTTACTTGAATTATATGGTGTGTTCATGCTACTGTTCAAATAAACACTCATGTTACACTCGTATTAATTAGTTCGCTACTTATATAGTCTTATTTTTGCCGCGTTTTACCACGTAAAAAGCTTATTGAACATTTGTAGGTTTTCAAGGATGAGTAACTCGAAGCGTAAAAGCCTGAGCGCATCAGCGTCGAACTTTGATCAATTAAACGACCTCGCTCGAAGCGACATTCAAACGATTCTCCGTGATTAGAGCAATCTTAATTTCCAATCATAACTTTGCGCGCGTCTTTCATCGAAACTTCGCATCGCCGTTCGTAAAAAAAAGAAAGGAAAAAAAGAAGCCGTAATATTTTTATAATACTTCGCAAATTATTTTTCGAAGACTGTCTCCACCTGCCGGGCCGTTATTAGTTAATGGAAAAGGTGGACGCGGAAAAAGGACTGTCGCTGCGCTGAAATGTGATTAAGTCTTTTTCACGCGGCAGAGAAAGAGAGAAAGAGAGGGAGAGAGAGAAAGAATTCTCCCTTGCCTGTTCTTCTCTTGTGATCTCGTCTCATTTCACTTCGATATTGACCTCTTCCATCTGCTCCAGGCGTGGAACTGATCTAATTATTCCGCGATCGCCATGGAATATTGAAAGAAAATAGGCGCGTGAGCGAGCGCTTAAAGCACAATAATGAGTGACCAAAAGACTGATGCCGGACATCGATTACGAAAATAATCTCTAAAGAGAAAGGGGTGCAAATATTTTTAACGTAACAAATAATTACAACGGTAGCAGAGTCAAGAAATTAATTTCATGAGACCATTGTTTTGCAAAATATATTTGCATTTCTCAAGTCAACTTTCTCTCCGTTTGACTAGTATAAATTATACAAAAAATATTACAAAACAAACATTGAATGCGTAAATGAAAGAAGCGAATTGTCAGAAAAACTATTTATAAATGCGGACACACCGCGGAAATCATTAGTGCGTCTAGTTTTGTCGGTTGAAAAAGTGAAAAAAAACCACATCCGTTACAACCGTAATTGTGACGTAACGTTGTGTAACCGATGCGCGCGGTTACACAACGTTACGTCACAATTCCGATTGATTCGTTCGGCGAATTTGCTGCACGAAATCGATCAGCAAACACCCGACGAGTGTTGAATATCGATAAAGCATATATATAGAAGGAAGGAGTTGTGGTGATAATGTAATTTCAGTGCTGTAATAGCGCTACGAGTATATTCAGCGCCGCGAGTACGTCAGGAACGTCAAATGCGTCGTCTTTACATAGACAACTGTTCGCAATACGCTGCCCGACGTGCGCCATAATTAAATTGCACACGTCTCGATCGCAATAACATGATGCAAATATCGCACAGACGGTCTCCGATTACGAATTAAAGTATCTCTCTCTCTCTTTCTCTCTTTCTCAGAGCGCTTAATAAATAAAACATCATATCATATATTATACATATATACATATATGTGTATATATATATATATACATACTATATATATCTCGCTCGTCGCTATAATATCTCTATCAATAAATTGCGAAAAGAGAAATTATTTCTAGATGACCTGCACTTGTCGAACCTTGTCGCGCAGCTAGTTTGAAGGTAAATTTCCCTTCACAAACACCCGAGCCACTGTTACAATATGCACTGTATGCGTTACTATGTACAGTTAATTTTCCGCGATCGAATTTATACACAATGATCTTGGCTACTTGACTGCGGTCACTCGAGCCACTCTTCAATATGAACATGGTAACTGCAGATTAGAGATGACAATTTTGAGAATTGAAGTTAAAAATTATTGACACAATAAAGGTTTTTTTTACGAGAAGTTAACGTTTAAATAATAGCATTTTTATTTACGAGGTTTAGCTCGTTTGTTTCGTTTTATGTGTAGGTGAAAATTGAAAAAAAAAAACTGATTCAAGAGACAAATTGATTCTGCGCGAAGAAAAAAGACACCGCGAAAGACGGCGTATGAATGTTTGCTAGTATTCGAATACGAGCAGCAGTTCGTCACTTAGAAACATATCCGTCACATCAAAGAGATATATGTTCGATGCATTATGTTAACATACAGATATCTTTTGTCGTGACGTTTACATAACAGGAATCGGACCAACCGACGGCTTTTCTCTCTCTCTCTGTCGTCTCTCTCGCCTGAGATATGCTCGTAGTAATTACTACGCGCGTCAGAACGTTCTCGTACGCGCTCGTACGCTTTCCCCTTGATCTTTCCCTCTCGCCCGATGCGTTTGCGATTCACAAACTGCTTAATCAACTGCGCGCCGATGAGCGGGAAAATGAGCGACGTCGCGACGCTGGAAATGTTGACTTTGCTCGATGGATGTTTTTGTTATGTCTATACGAAACGCGGACATTTGACGACGACGACGACGACGACGACGACGACGACGATGATGACGATGAGTTTAACTACGACAGTACGCTTTGTCGTAACAGAAGAAGACGAATTTACATTAATCGTCTAATTATACAGGTCTGTGCGAGAAATATCAAATGATCTTTACGTTCGAATTTTACGTTGTTTATTTCGAAGTTTAATTTTAAAGAGTCTCAACATTATTTCTTCGAGATTATTTACATCTTTTATTATTCTCCAAATTTTTCTTGCAAAATAAAAAAAATAATAACGAATAATAATCAAGAAGAATAAAATAAAATAATTCTATAATTTAAATAAAATAATTCAAGTTCACGTTTTCCTCTGTCAATTCAGAATTATAACGAGCGCACTTATCTCACTCTAAATACTTGCGTCATATACAGTACTTGTGACTTCCGACGGCAAATATACGCTTGTGTCCGGACGAGCGTGCACGCGCCGGCTACGCGAATTCACTCCACTGTCTTTTTCCGTGCCGAAAGAGCGGCGCCTTTGCCACGGCAACCGTCCTCTCTCTCTCGCGATAGTCGAGGCAGCTGGGCGCGAAATACGATAAACTCGCTCGCGAATTCCCGCGAGTGACGGCGTCGAAAAATATTTATTCCCCGAACGCGCTCGCACCACCTACCTAGGGGTAAGCCTTTACCGTACACACACCGCTCGTCTCTCGCCTCGTTCGCCTTAGAAAAAGATTTCCTATCCTCTTCCGCTTTCCTTCCTTCCTTCGATTTGGCGGGAACTCGCTCGTTTATTCGCCGGCCGAGGGTATTTACATAAATCAGCTATGCAATCTCTTTTTATACATTTCGCGAGAGTATGGCGCGAAAGTACACGACGGCCTGTATGCACGTATATACAAATATAAACCGTACACACAGTCTTTTCTAGGTCTTTTCCTTCGGCCGACGTACCTCCCTTCTCGCTCCTTAATCGCATGTTCTTCCGAATACGAGTTTTTATCGTCATTTTTTTGGCAGATAAGCGAAAATTTGTTCTCTTCTTCATGACGTTGAAAATTTACCACGCCCGCGGGTGAATACGAAGCAGCAGCCTGTCGTTTTTATTCTCTCGAGATTTTTTCTCACACGAGTATACCTATATTACGCACTATTTTGTAAGAAAACCGCATCCCTCAATTTACCGACGAAGAGATGCTGTTCGGATTCGCAGCTGAAATAAACACCGCTCGGAAACAACAGTTTTGATTGCGGCGGTTGTCTTTGTGAAATTCTGACGCTACATTGTATCATTATACACTCTTCTACATTGAGAAGTAAATATAATAAGAGATTTAATTATCGTTTGATATACATTTTGAAATTACATCCGCGCGCGAGCATCTCGTGCGGACTGCGAGAGGGACGAGATGTTGACGGTTAATGAAATCGAGTCGGAGTGTGATGGGGTGACTGCCAGCTTTGATGTTGCTTCCGCTGGTCGGCTATCATATCCGACCCCGAGAATTCGGATACGATGAAATATTAATTAATCGACGAAAGAGAAACAAACGACTAGACTATCCGCCCGATTATTTTCAGTCTGCTTGGCCCGCTGAAGAACAAGAATAAGTGGCCGCGCGGGGGATGAAAGAGAATGATGAACCAAGTAACGCGTGGCAATTAATTAAACGAAATCCGCTGAGGAGTTGTTCTTCCGTATCTTTTTTCCGCCAAATCGAGCGTGCGATTCCTCGCTCTGGCGATAAATCGCCTCGCAATCCCTTCTCGCACTGACACCTGACAATTCGTATCTCACGGAGATTCTTTCTTAAATATCGAAGTTTTTCCCGGCAACTCGGAAAAACGGTTAAATCGACTATGAGAATGTACCGTCGAAACAAAGTCGCGTTTTTAACATTTTTACCGAACGCAGAGAACAAAATTTTCCCGTCTTACTCTTTTTTTTTTTCGTCGAAGCAACTTGCGCTTCGCTATTTGTTCTTGTATTTTTCTGCTTCTTACATTTTTCTCTCCGAAGTCGGCGAAGTGTTTCCGCCTACATCGATAGTTTTTGCTCGTCGCGCAGAAATCAAAGAAGGTCTCGAAAGCGGTTGGGGAAAAAGAACGTGGAGTAGGGAGGTTTCGGGACGCGGTAAAGACGCTACTTTTGTCTCGAGAGTTAGTTAGTTTCCGCTAAGAAAGTTAAAGACGGTGTGTGACAGCTACAAGCCAATAACAAGCGAACACGCTTATATTTGTGTCTGTTGTCCGCGATATAAGTCATTTCCGATAATGTTCAGTTATCGGCAGTTGATTTCTTATTACAGTCAACTCTCCATATTTGCGCACTCGATATTTGCGCGTTTCCCTTCACATATATTCAAACTAACACACATAAGTTTCCTTTCTACTGCGCTCTATTCCACAATGTAACAAACTGCTTATGGTGTCGCTAGTTCCGCTAGGTTAGAGGCAAAGAAGGGGTAATTCTATATTTGCACCTTCTTCCCCTACAGCCCCAAATTCGCGCAAATATGGAGAGTTGACTGTATAAGTTGCTCGCACTTATCTGAGACGATCTCGAATGTGTTGTAATACTTTCCGATATCACAAATTCAGCTAACAAGTCAATCATATGAATAATCCAGACAATTTCCTTCCTTCGAATCCGGCAGGCTTTGGTAGAAACCGGAATCGGACGAATCAACAGATAATATCGCATCAAACTGAATTCGCGCCCTCCCCCGAATCACGGATCTTAGTCGCGATTCCCAGGATCTGCAACAGTTTGCGGATCTCGAAATCGTCTTAGATGCTTGATAAGCAGCTAGTTATTATCCGGAATGTGGTTTTCACGTCCAGTATACCCAAAACCGTTTCAGCTGGCGGGCCGATCGCGCAAAGCCGGATTATCCGCCGTCTAGCTGGATTGCTCCGACGATGCCGCTCTGTTGACGTTCGGATAAAATTTATATAGACCGTGACGAGTCTCCATCTCTCTCACAGTCAGTCCCGAGAATAATCGGCGAAGCTTGATTTAAACTCTCTCGTTCCAGAAATGAGCGCTAGGTGAAAACTCTGTAGCACATTCAATATGTATTTTAAGTCGGAGAAAGATGTACATGCGCTAAAACTCGCGCTCAATAAGTCTTCAATATTTAATTACCGCAATATCTAACATAAGACCGTTACTTTGTGTAACAAGACCTTTAACAAGTATCTTTTGTACTTTAGTGGTTGATGAGTGAAAAGAAGTTTTAATAGGAGAGATATGTAATATTTTGATTTCTTAGAGTACAAATAAAATAATTTGGTAAAAGAAAATGTTTTTTTTTTTTATAGAAATTGTAAAATTATTTGTTACTTAACAGAAACAAAATATATTTTTTTCTCGTCTAATGCGAATAAACTTTAATGACATTCATCTTTATGTTAAAGAAATTATCATGTAAAGGGAATTAGCGAATTTTCGAATAATCTAAGAGATAATCAAGCAAAACTATGTTCACAGTCGTCTTTCCACTCAAATAAAATTAAGTCCTGAAGAGAGTCGCGCACAGATGTGTCCGCTCTCCCCTCTTCTTCGTGTCTAGTCCTCGCGTAGTCTTCTTCAACGGGAATATCCGAACCGATGAGAAGACGATGGAGAACGAACGCGAAACTGAATAATCGCGTTACGACCTCGGCGCGAGTTCGGAACGGATCTGGATGTTTGCAGGATTTAATGAGGCGACGTACATCGGAAAGGTGTGACTGCCACGCTTCATAGATTTATAGAATATCGAATTTCTTGCGATGCAAACGTTGTTAGTATCGATTCCGCAGTACTCGCGTTAACGAATGTTAAAACATGGCACAACGCAACGTAGCGAGTTGATTTTTTCCTAAATCAATATTTATGTACATTTGTGTGTGTAATATAAAAATTACATTAAATACACACAAACAAAAAAGGCTTTTAGAGATGACAAGAATGAAAACAAAACTTTTATTTAATAATGCAATAAAACAGACACGCGCGCAATATTAATTGACAACGTTTATACGCATTTACACTCAAAGAAAATTATTTTTCTTTTTCTCAAACGAGAGAAAGAGAGAGAAAGATATCTCTCTGACAACAAGATTTTTTTGCAATCCATAAACCCGGATCTACATTGTCGGCTTTCTCGAATTCGTTCGTCTTCATGAAGACGCTTCTTCTTCTCTCGCCGCTGCAGCTGTCCTGGCGCCATCCATCCCTTACCGGTTTCCTACCCTTCGCTCAAGACTCCCATCTGTCTCCGTTTTCACAGTTGCACCACGGCAAAATGAAGACGCCGATTCGAGCGTAGCCGCCGACGCCACACGAATGCCGCAGATTACCGTGAAAAATGGCCGACCAAAATTGCCTCGTGTCTTCTTAATGCTTCTCACGCTAATTACCTCGGGGATGGGATCCCCGTTCTTTCATTGTTCTCTCGCCGTTTTTACGTCGGCGGAAAGCTCGGGAGGAAGAACCCGCGGGTTCTTTTTATGATTTAATTTCGAGCGATACACCTTTTCTCGCCGGGCGGAGAAATTTTTTCCCGACTGCCACGTATTGTTTCGCCCGCAATAAAGGAAAGCGCGAATATAAGAATCCGACACAACAACGGAGAGGAGTAGATTCTTAAGTGAAATTAGTATTACGCGAAGTTGAGTTAATCTCTCGTCCGTTATTTATTGTACACTCGCACGAGAGAGCGCCGGATTAAATCCAACATTTCTTATCTCTTCTCTTAAATGCAATCGTCGTCCTTGACTCTTTCGCATTTACATTTGAAAAGAACGAGCGCGATATTAAAAAACTGAAGATATCGCACGGCGGAGGAAGAAACTTACATTTGTACTTGGTAAATCCTCCTCCGGTACTCTTTCACCCTTTGCGCGCGCGCATGTGATTTGCTTTATTTTCACTTGGCATTCTCTATTTCTTTCTCTCTCTCATCCGGAAAATCACGAAAGTTTCCTATTCGCCGGATTATCGCGAAACATTACGTCTCTCGCGCCGTGTTTCAGCACAATGATTACACCACGGACGTTTGGCTCTTGAAGCTCTCCGAGCAGCAGGATCCATTCCGCTTTCGCATGCACGCACAGCGGGGCTTGCATTATTGCGGCTTATCCGGTATTACGCTTATGTGACGCCGGTAACATCGCAGCCTTAAGCGCGCACGATGTATCGAACACGGAATTACCCCATGAATTCGCTCTCCCACCCTCCTGTCTCCCTTCCCCCATAGAAATTCTGTACACAATGCTCGAAGGCTTCCACTATTCGGTCACCCTTGCCGGAGAGACATTTCGCGTCGCAATCGACGTAAAATTTCATTTTTTTTTTTTTTCGTTTTTTTCAAGGATTTTCCGCTCTTCGGTAATTCCGAGTTTATTATTCTTTCTTCCCGCAGCATTTTACGCGCTTTCAATTAGATTATTTAACACTTGGTTACTTTTGTTTGTCTTGGCTCCGTCTCCTGGCTTCTTGACTCTGGTATATGTTATTTGTGACAAGTGTCACGTTCTTTCATTGGAGATTCTTCGGTGGAATAAATGTGCTTAATCGTCTATAGAAGGCGGAAGATGATGTCACACACGATATATTCTATCTTCCCTGCATTCCGGTGCTTGTTCCATGAAAGGCACGCATAAAATTCATTTATTCGATGGGTAACTCGGAGACGTGATCGAGCCGATGGATTCATTAGACTCGCCATTCGTAGCGTAGGTGATCGAGGGAGAGCCGTTGGAATATCAGAGATGCCTGACTTCCTTTCTTATATACTTAAATATATATGTATATTCAAAATTTTGCGATACACTGCAAAGACACGAAAACAATTCGACTTAACACGCGCGTACGTAAGATTCTCTTATAAAATTCTGGCAAATTTATTTTACACACCCCCCTGAAAATATTACCTGGTCGGTCTTTCGCGTTGCTTAAGATATTTCTTCGCAGACACACCGCAGTGATGAATCTTTCAGTAAATAATTTCACGTGCCGGGCGAGCAAGCGCGCGCGCGCGCATATGACCACTTCCGGTGAGCTCGGCACACGCGACGCTTATTAATCAGCAAAAATGAAGCTTCATATTGTTATCGACAACAGTCGTTGTCTGTATCTCCCGTCGTCGGGCGGGAAGGAGGGACCTTCGGTTAATGATATAATCTCGTTATGTAACAACGTGCTACGCCTGCGAATTCGACCCAAACCGACGACGCAAACGGCAGCTTCTGCTGATTGCGAACGTACTTCTCGCATTCTAACAGCGCCGCTCCCGTACTTTCTCCCGATGTGTGCTACTCTCCCTTGCTATTTCACCCCCTGTGTTTTCTATCTTTTTTATTTCTCTACCCCGTCGTCTCTGTTTCTTTCCTGTGTATCTTGCCTCACATATCGCGTTCGTTAGTCGACACACGTGGCGTCGACAGTTAAGTTTGCTTCGCAATAAATTTTGTTAGACTCGCATCCTTAAAAGTCTAGGATCTGTCTCGTTTGTCAAGATTATCACATCAACGAAAAACGTTATTATTAAATAGCACGTATTTGTACTCTTGTGCGCCAGCAAAGTGGCGTAAGTCACCTCCTCCTACAAGATGCTGACTCGAAGTGCGTATTTTTTTTTTTTTTTTTTTTTTTTTCACATTCTCTTTTTCGTTCCGATTGCATCTTTTCGCGAAAGAAAAAAAGTTCGCCGGAAAAGATTGATTCATCCATTATCGGACTTTTACGATCTTTTAATTGCGATTTCGTGACGCGGGCTTGCAACAGCGGTTTATCATCGATCGCGTTATTAATCGCTACAACGTAGCGTCGTAATCTAGGAAAGACCGGAAACAATTGTTTCGCGGTTGAACGTGTACGCGCAACAAGTCGCGTCCGATAAGTCATAGCCAGGACAGAGGTTTCTCTCTCCCTTTCTCTCTCTCTCTCTCTCTCTCTCTCTCTCTCTCTCTCTCTCTCTCTCTCTCTTTTATACGTGTGTGTGTCGTTCTCGGTAATAAACATATCTATATTGAGATGGTGTGTGTGAACGAGACTACATCCGCGCGAAGTGAGTGCGATATAGAATTTCCAATATTGGATACGTTCGCGCCGTATGAAGGCGGATGATAGCCATCGCGACGTCTTTGCGCGCGCACGATCGATGCTACAATAATTGGCGTCTTTTGTTTTCGAAAACGCGTCGATCGCGCATCCGTTTGTTTCATACTTTTTAATGCGTTCTCATTAATTAATTGTTGACCAAAACGAAAGCTACAACAATACCATTTATCTTTTCTCGCTTCGTTTGTTCTTGTTCTTAAGAGACCTGTCTCGAAATAGCCAACCAGACTATTTTTGCGAAGCTCTCCTCCGCTGTAATAAAATACATAAATATTTGTAGGTGGAACGAACGCCATTTTCTCGGGAACGAAAATTCGCGCGCTTCTTGTATTTGCTCACTTTGAGAAGGGTGGACAGAAACGGAGGATAATGAGATCGGCAAGTGAGACAAACCTCGTCCTCGGAATACGAGTAAAAAAAAAAAAAAAAGAGTTCCGAGCGAGACAAATGATACTTTTGATGGTGGAAAATAAAATGAGTCATTCAATGAAGTAAATCGTACTGCAACGAGACGAGATAAAAACAGAGCGAGAAAGAGAGAGAGAGAGAGAGAGAGACACCGCAGTCCCCGAGCTCTTCTGTTTCATGTATAGTAGCCGTTCTTTCCTCAGTTCTTTCTTCCCCTTTTTTTTTTCCCATCTAGCAAATGGATGAAATAAATTGCGTTCTTGGCACTTGACTTTTAAACCCGCTAGGCGGATATGTCCAACTATACTTACTTTTAAATGTCTTTCCTGCGACGAGCGAGACGCGACGGCCGACGTCGCGCTGATGACGCGGGTAACGACGTGACGCCTCACAGATTAAGCCGTTCGAGGCTTACGAGCTGGTGATTACATGACGCCTGCGCTATCATCGGATGGGCAATTACGTCTCCGTAAACGGTCGTCGTTGCGTGTAAACTTGTGGATTTGCCACGGTCATACGGTGGCCGATGTTCTCTCGTCGAACGGAGGAAAGAGACAAAACCAAAGACAGAGAGAGAGAGAGAGAGAAGGATTAAAGCGCGTCGATTTTTATTAACTCAAGCTTTCATCCTCAATTTTAATTTTATAATTACTCACTTGCATTTACATAATTAGATGTAGATAAAAATTAAACGCGATATAATCAAGTGATAAATAATCAAAGCGGTAAACAAATGATATAAAAAAAAATCTCTACTTAAAAATTTCTACTTAAAAATCTGAAACTCTTGAAACTATCTTATCTCGTTTGCGAATCTTGCGTTACGTGCGAGACGAGCGAGTTTGGAGAATTATACGTAACAAGAGAGAGAGAGAGAGAGAGAGAGAGACGGTCTCGTCAGAGATCGGTAATTCGCGACACGTTATTGTGACGTGACGGTCGCTTAAAGAACGCCATTGTCCCGCGCGGTTGGCAGGATTTAATAATGTTAAGAGGTAAGCTAGACGTTGTGTACACTTCGGGATTGGTACACACAGCTTTCGGGCATCTTCAATATCTGAGCAGCTCAGAAACGCCATTGTCTAGGGCGACAACGACGCCAGTTCTACTGGCTGTGCTTTATGATCGCCTCGATGACGACGTTGACGAGCATTATGCAGCGGATAATGGCTTCATTGGTTGCTATCCACGTCGAAAGAAAGCGCCGCTACTGTCACTCGTGTGAAACTCGTCAGAAACTTGGTATTTGTGACGACGCTTTAAAGATTTCTATTCTACACTTGAGGTTTATTTAAAATTGTTTTACAAATCTCGTAGAACACACAAAGAGTTTAAATTTTCTCTGATTACAATCTATTACTTTGTCAATGGAAAAGTTTTTCCTAACGCCAAAGACTCGTAATCTCCCCTAAAGAAAAACAATTAACCATTATAGCGCTATCAAAAAAGTGTCCTTTCCAATAAACATCAGAACTGAAAAAAAGTCGCACTTATCGATGCGTGTAATGTACGATTTCACAAGATTCTGCGGTGAGATTCTTTAATTCTCTAAATAATTTTTAGATTTTATATTTGATCGCAAGCGGGCACGTTTGGCGTACTTCGACGAAGAAAAATGAGGAAACGCGACGGACGGAGGAAGGAATGCTCATGTCGCGCTCAACGCCGTGGCATCTACGAGCCGAGAGTCGGCCGAGCCAACAAGTACCGAGTCCTATTCCAATTCCAGCAAGTTAATTGGAATTGTTTGCCGCAGACACCGCGAGCCGCTTGCCCTCACGCCCTTCTGAATCCTATACCTCCCGGCAGCAGCACCTTCCTTTGTCGCCGGATTCTCTCCGACTGCTGCCGTGAGAACTTCAGCATGAAACGCACACAAGCGCGGCGTCGCGGTTTATGCAGCTTCTGACGTTCTCGGAGGAATTAATTTCTACCGGTGCTCGCGAAACCGGTGCTTGTTAAAGATCTTCAGTTGAAAAAAATGCTCGCTCTTGCTTTTTCGAAAACTTACTTAATCAATCTGACTACATGAAATGTGTAATGTACACGGTCGTTTCCTCATTGTGAAATCAATTAATTATAACGTGTCATGAACGACGAGCGGTTTATGTAAATATTATTTTTTATTTGTATTAGTATTGTATGTGTTTACACACATTTGGTAAATATGAGTATTTTGTTGATTTTGTTCGAGATTAATTGTGCGCATTCGAACAAATGATTTTGATCGAATTGATTCGTATTAAAACGCTGTGATTATACAGAAAGACGAATTTTTCTGGTCCTCAGGAATAGATATCGCACTTATCCGCCGAAATCGGCGATGAATTATTCGCCCGTATTAGGCAAATGACAGGAATCCTTTCAGGCGATTCTGAATGTGTGAAAGAGAAAAGCAATGAATTCTGCATAACGCCGTTTTTGCACTTCTTGCTCCGAAATTTATCCTTGTAGTACGGTCGCATTCTTATAAAAAGGAATTTACGTGTATGCTAGCAAAGTACAAAGACTATCTAACATTCTTTTTTTTGTTTTTTGTAATATTACATGATTAACGCCGGAGTCACAAATTCTCAGGTTATTTTCAATGTTTTTTGTGTTACCGGTTCTCTCGAAAAGAATATTGAATCGAATCTGTATTGCAACAATTTTTGCTATTTTTACGCTGTCTTTTACATTGTTTTGCGTCCAGAAAAGCGTTTGTCATCTAGAGTTTATCTCGCAGTGTAATATCGCGTAAAATAACCACGAAAATTGCTATTTCAATTTGTTACATCAAAAACTCCGAGTCCGGATAATTATATTCCGTTTAACTTTTAAACGGAAAATTGTTTATACAAGAAAGTCGTTTTAACACTTTGCTGGAATCAGCAATTAGAAACAAAAAGAAGATTGATTTATCGATATGCGATATATATATCAATATGCGATATTATGATTTTTGCATAGAAAAATCTTATTCCTGCTCAAAACGTTACTTAATATAGTAGTAATACGTACTATTGCAATAAAAATATTTTGTATCAACGCGATCTACGTTAAATTTTTAATATTCCATAAAAAATTTATATTCATATGCATAATTTATGTACGCGTTGATAAATTAATCAATATTCTTAGATGGTAATTGTGCTACATTAAGAGAGTTATCGCCATCTGATCAGCTTATTACACGAGAAAACCTGTTTACGTGATCAAGCCATTCGCTGAAACTTTCTTACGATACATTTCCATTGATTCCTTATTGTGTTGTTTTCAAAAGTCGGATAATGACTAATACTTATGATGTAATTCAATCTGTTTCATTCGATGATAATTTATAGCGGATGATACAATAAACGAATAAACACAGATTAAAAACTCGAGCGGTTTACTCACTTCATTTAGAAGTGACTTACTATCATATCGACACAAGTGACATTAATCATCAAACATGTTTAGATACAAAGACAAATTATGTCTGAGAAAACATCTACTTAACTATTCTTACAATTTATGTGATGGAAAAGAAATGAAGTAAACAGTTTATTATGAAATACATTTATTCACTTTCAAAAAATTATTATTTTCAACTGTATTTTAAGGTTTTAATTACATTTTGTATTACATTTTGTTGTGTCACAGTTGTGATTCTTTAAAAATACATAAATTACTTATTGTTAATATATTTTAAAACGGGGGGGTTTTGATGAGCCCAATCATTCTGAGAGATAGTTTCTCAAGACTTACGATCTCTAATCCCTTTTCTTGGGAATTCGTAACAAGTTGCTTTACCGCTTCTTGTGCGAACAAATTAGTGACTCTGGTCTTCAGTTCCTCGGAGGTAACCTTCGCGATGAATTCGGCGAAGACCTCGGAATTAGCCAGCTTGTAATCGTAAAGAGCGTCGATCTTGTCCAACGGCAACAGAGCGTAGACATCCTTGATCATTGCAATCATTCCTTCGCCGACTTTCTGTGGTTTACCTATGTATTTAAGAATGTTCTCGACTTTCGGTGGCACGTAGCCTTCCATGCCGATAAGCTCGTGGAATTGCTGGATACATTCGATGATTGAAAGTCCAACTCTTTCGAAGTACAGCACAAGTTCGTTAAACTCCTTCAGAGCTTCGACGGCACGCACCAACGCGTGGAATTCAGGAGTGAACATGAACTTTATACCTTGTTGTACCTTTTCATCTTCGTTCACATACGTGATTACTACATTCGTGATATCTTCTACCGGAAGCAGCTCGAAAAAGTCAACTAACTCTTCGTTCAGGGTCCTTGGCTCTATTTTAACGCCGAGAACGACGTATAAAATATCACCTACGATCCCTAAGTTTATTTTGGCTTGTTTCAGGATATTTAAGAGAGTTTGAACCGCTTTAATTCTGTAAACCTTGTTCACAAGTTGATAAAAGTTCTCGGACTTGAGCTCATTGATGAAGTTGACAAAAGCCTCGGAAGTTCTCAACTTTTTGGCGTACAGGCTGATGAAAGCGTCAGTATCTACCAGATTCCTGACTTGTTTGAAAAGTCCAGCGAGTCCGTCGGTTTCGTTTTTCTCGACATGTTCTTGCGTTAATGGTTGTACGGGTGGTACGAGTTCCTTGATATTAAGAGCTCTGTTGACTACGTTCACTACATTGTAGATCTGGATACCTTCTTTCTGCAGGTAATTAAAAAGATTGAGAACTTCATCAATCGCCTGGAAGTCCACCCAAAGATCTCTGATTACAGTTGTGTTTTTAAGGTATCTTTCAAGTTCTTGCACTTCAGGATCGTGCTCTCGATAATAATTCACGACTTCCGCAATTTTTTTCAAGGGAAATAAATCCAGAAATTCTTGGATATCTTCATGAAGAGGACCGTCACCAAAATTCGGGACCTGATGAGCTTGGCTCAGGCCGAAAATGGCCAAAATGGCACATAGCGTTACCGTGAATTTCATCTAAATACATAATTACACATGCAATGACAATATTGTATATTGAAAAATAATTATATATCCTATTCTTTTTATTTTTAAAAAATTTTACATCATTTACTTTTAATGTTATTTTATTAATATATTATTTTTCTAAATATTGTGAAATATGTTTTTTTCTATAACGTTTGCTGAAATTATATTATCATTATTGCAAAAACGGTTATTGAATTACATGTAAAGTATTTGTAGAGTGTTTAATAAACAAGTAGAACTTTCTACAAATTTGTTGAGCAATGCTTCAACAAGAGAAGAAAAGAAAGTTTCTTTGCTTACCGTGTCAGCCGTGAAAGAAGTTTGACACTGACGAATAATTTTTGTGTGCTTATATATACTTATGGACATTTATATAAACAGATTACAAAAATAGATAAAGATGTGATTAGATTAAAATTAAACGGATTACAAAAATAGATAAAGATGTGATTAGATTAAAATTCTGATTATGTTAGTGATATCAGATTCAAAGAAAAAGGAGAATCATATGATAAGGATTTAGAACAAAAATGATATTGCATTATTTGTTTTCTCGATGTGCATGTACATTTCATTCATTTATCTACTTTTGCCATGTTACTTTCCTATTTTTAGTTAGTTTACACAATTCTTATTTTTATCTTTTCTTCCCACTCCTCTCTCTTTCACTTTATATAGCATTTGATGTAAGATTTTTTTAGGTATCCTGGAACTTTGAACATAAAGCGTTTTTACTGTATCAAAGTTTATATGTACGACATCACAATTTATCAATTGTATTTTTACTTCAAAAAGAAAATTAATCGACAAGATTAATAACAGCTTAAGGTAATTGTATAAAAATAATAAACAATTTAATATGTTGTATTGTTAATTTTATTTAGAAATTTCTTATTACATTTTGCAATGCGCGTTCGTTAAACGCTGCAATTTAAAAACCAAAGATGTCGTTTAACATTATGAATTATGACGAGTTACATGTATGAATTACGAAACTTTGCATGAAAAGCACGGATTTTGGTTGTTTGTGTCTATATAAAATTTAAATTATATAAGAAATCAATTTGTTGATAAGCTGCGTTATCGCTATTACGTTCAACATATAATTTGTTAAGATAAGATTTATCTTAGTCGGTCAATCTGCATTGTAATGCATTGTCATGTGTGTGAATTACATATTTCCTGTGAAAATTGATTGTTCATTACACTGTTTGTTATATTTTATAGTTTAATGGCATTAAAGTAGTATTAAAATTACAATATTTGTGGCATTAAAGTAGTATTAATGACATTAAAGTATTATTAAAATTATAACATTCTACTTTAACAAAAAATAAAAATTAAACAATTTAAATAAACTTGCTAGAAAAGGATTTTACTACTTAATATTAATTAGTTTCTTTATCATCTTGCTTTCTCATAACAGTTTGTTTTCGGTAACAGTTATCAGAGATCGACAACTTCACGGTCAATCTCGTAGATCTGTTATCGAAATTTTTTTAAAGTGTTGCTATAAGATGTCATTACATTTCATGATTTCGGCAGTTTTCCTCCCGTTCGTGCTGCCAATTTGCCTTTAAATCTGCGTTTGACAGATCTGCTATCGCTTTGATGATGTGGAATTTTGATAAAATCTATTTCTGACAGGCGTAGTTATATATCGTAAAATGTAAATATATGAATATATATGATTATATTATTCTTAAAAATTAAAATAAACACACAAGTTTCGCATATCATATTTATATTAAATGACACAGTTTTTTGTATATTATATTTATATTACAATTAAAAAAAAACATATATATGTACATGAATTAAAGACTAAATCAAAGTTAAAAAATAAGGTCACATATCTAAGAAATTACATGCTGGTATTGGTTGCATGGCGTTTATAAATTTTTTTAAAATTATATAGTTTTCACGTTTGTACGTTTCGATTTATTATTTGGATCTTTTTCAACAATACAAAATTTAAAAAATAAAAAGCGAGTGCGAGTGAATTAACTTTGATTTATATCTTTAGAGTTGTCAATAACTATTTTGTCAAATTTAAAAGCTTGAACTTGATAAAATTATCTTACACTAAAACGTGAAAGATTTCTTGTTTTCTACTTACGGATTATTCTATAATTTATATTATATTAAAGGAGAGGAATGAAAAAAGTGTTTAATATAAAACAACCATTTTATTGTTAATAAGAAGAATTTATTGTACTATATATAATTTTGTGTTGTATTTTTATTGTGAGATTTAACTCATTAAACTGCGGATCGCAAATGCACAAAGTACTACAATTACATCTTATATTTAATTCCAATCATTCTAGCTGATAATCTCGTGAAACCTTCGATTTCTAATCCTACTTCAAGAGTTCTCGTAAAATACTGCTTGTATGTTTGTTGTTCAGACAGAGCAGTGATAAGTCTCCTCAATTCTTGGGAAGTAAGCTTTGCAAGAAAATCAGCAAAGACCTTGGAGGTCACCAATTTTTCCTCGAAAAGAGCGTCGATCTCTTCTGCAGGCAAAACCTTGTGGAGATCCTCGAGCATTGCCTTCATTCCTTTGCCGACTTCCTGCGGTTTACCTGTTTGTTGAAGGAACTGTTCCATATAAGCTGGCATATACTTGTCCATGCCGATAGCTTGGTGGAAGGACTGAATAGCTTCGACGATTGGCAGTCCGGCATTTTCAAAGAATATTACAAGCGCGTTGAACTCCTGTAGATTCTCGAGGTTACGTTGCAAATCGTGGAACTCAGGTGTGAATATGTACTTCACTGCCTCTTGTACCTTTTCATCTTCATTTAAATACTTAACATATATTTCTACAAATTGTTTCATCGGAATAAGTTGGACGAATTCGGCAATTTCTTCTGTCAGCGTTTTGGGCGGTGTCGTGATGCCGAGAACGAGATATAGAATGTCTTCTGCGAGTTTTACGTTCACTCCGACGCGTTTCAGATGATTTCGGATGAATTGGAAGCTTTGACTTCTATAAAGCTTGTTAACAATCTGCTGGGAGTTTTCTGATTTAAGCTCCTTCATGAACCTGACGAAGGTCGGAGAGGTTTGTATCTTGTCGGCATACAGGCTGATGTAATCGCCATAATCGAACAGTTGCCTGATGTCTTTGAAAAGTCCGGCGATTCCACCGGTTCTTTCTTTCGTATTTCTCAATTCTCGCTGCATCGGTACAAATTTCTTTATTTTAAAGACTCTGTGAATCGCACTTACTACGTGTTTGGTTCCGATGCCTTCTCTCTTCAGATAATCGATAAGATTTTGGATTTCAGGAATGGATACGAAATCTTTAAAAAGGTTTTCCAATAAGGGTGTGTTAGCCAGGTAATCGAAAGCTTCCTTCACCTCAGTATCGTTGGCATAGTAATCAAAAAAGACATCTTGAAGTCCTTGCAGAGGGAGTAAATCCAAAAAATCGTGAATGTGTTCATGGAGGGGACCCTCACCAAACTCCGGGAACTGACGAGCTTGGCCTAAGCCAAAGACGGCCAAAATGGCGAATAGCGCTATCATAAGCTTCATCTGCAAATGTTGAATGTAATAACACGTAAATATTGATATTGTGATATACAAAAAAAATTATATATTTTAAAATATATATAAATATAGTATTATAAATATAATATGTGAGAATATAAAATATTTTAAATAAATGTATTGTTTGTTTATTTATGTTAAAATTTATGTGTGCAGAAGTTCATAAATATTTAAATAAAATAAATAGTAAAACACAAAAGCTAATAATTGTTATATAATAACATGCGTTTTTATTATCTTCTTCGCAATTTTAAGAAGGCAGAAAAGTTAATTTAACTTTTTACATTGTGTGTTTGTGTAAAAGATATCTTATATATGTTATAAAATCCATTTATTATTTATATAGAAATTACAAATTATTGCAAAAATGTACATAAAAACATGTTTAAATTGCTCGCTACAAAATATGTAAAATGTGTCGCAAGTTACTTGTTTATCAAAGTTTTAACAGAAGAAAATATATTGTTTTTACATACTGTGTCAGTTGAAAAAGGACTGTGAGGTTTCTTAGTAACTTCTGTACGTTTATATATTCTCTTATATCAGTAACATATACGAATGTCTACTGAAAATTAAGAAAGAGATAAGATTGTGATCCCATTAAGATTAAGTAATTCTGTTAATGATGAGTCAAGAAGAGTTAAAGAGAAACGTGAGAATTATTTTCTGAACTTTTGACAGACAAATACTTGAAAGATAGTCGAAACAAGATTTATGACGGTTTAAATTGCGCAGATTTTGCGCAATTATTGCACATTAATAATATATTAATACCGCTTAAAGATGAAAGTGGTGACAGTCAAAATAATCATAAAACTTAGAGATTATTTTTGAAATATATAAATATTCAATTTGTTAATAAAGCACATGACCCGTGTACGTATTTGATTATTTTATCTTTCCATGCGACTATTTTAAAACTTTACGTTATAAAACCAAGGAAGTAATTTTATTAAAAAAAAAAAAAAAAAACAACTATAAACTGATTATTAGTGCTGATTCACATGTGCATTCCTATTATTACAACAAATACTTATGTAACTAGTAAGAAGTGTTTTCATCTCGTTTGTGCTTATATAATATTTTAAATTATATAAGAAGTCGATTTTAGTCATTTGCACGTTATCTCTTTGATTTGTTCAACACCTAATTGTTATAATGATAATTATCTTACTCAGTATGATTGTAGATTACACATCTTTGTAATCATTCTTTGTATCATTCTTATTTCTCATAGATTATTTAGATTTAAGATTTTAACGCTGAATCATTCTTTTTTTTCTGGTTCTATGATATTAAGACTGATTGTAACAATATTGCTAAAAATGTGCTTAAAAACCTCAATTTATCAAAGTGATAATATTTTTTTTCTGTTATCTTTCACGTATGTGTGTGTAAATAAGTTATATAAGATAACACAGAAAGTAATTATTAAAAGCAAATTAAAAAGCAGGTCAGATAACATTATGCTGTTCAAAAAACATTACTTTTGTAATACATATTTGTTTCTTTGTTAATATATATTTGGTATAATCTATATTTAAAAATTTAATTTTATATTGTAGTTATATATTGAAGAAACAATTTCACAAAATATGTTTTCTACGTACAATGGAAGAAAATCATGAATTCTGTCACTAAAAAGCATACTTCTGAAAAATTTTAATGTAGAAAAAAAATATATATCTTAAAAAATTACTTTAAATAAAAAAAGAAAAACATATTTATAGAAATAAACAAAATAAACAAAAATATAGACAAAACAAATTGATGCAGTTATATAGCATATTTACTATATGCTAGCTTATCAATGATTTTTGCATTTTTTTATATATTAATCGACATCGATACGTGTATCACAATCTTATCTAATATCTTCAGATATATAAACAATATATTCTGGTATATAATCTACGATATTTACTTTTGAACCGTAGTGTTCTTTCGTACAGCATTACGGTAAGTAATTTGTATTGTATCTTTTTGAAAACTTTGTTTAACTACTCTGTCTGTTTTTTTTGTTGTACAGATCTATCGCATATATGTATTGTAAAAGTTCATTTTTAATATAACACACTTTGCTCTTCTTTTCTAAAGGTTTTAGACATTATTATTTATAAGAAAGTAAATTGTTCTCTCGTAATCTTTAAATTTATTGAAGTACATTTATGTACATAAAAGTGTCATATATATCTCTCTAGTTTAGAATATTTCTGTTTTTTTTTTTTTTTTACATATATTACACGCATGCACATTAAATATATATTATATATATATATATATATATACAAAAAATAATAACGTCATATATTTTAATATTCAGCACTTTGATTTTCATACATGTGGATATACATATATACTACTATGGTTGTAGATCAAGTTTCAATTGACGCTAATTGCCATCTTGGCCGTTGCCGGTCTGGGTCAAGCTCGCAATTTCCCAGATTTCGGCAAGGGTCCTCTTCATGAAGATATCCAAGACATCCTGGATCTGGTTCCTATAGACGAAATTAAGGAAGTCGTTCAAGAGTACGCCGAGAAAGACGATGAAGTAAAATCTATAATTGAAATTACCAAAAGCACGTCCATAATCAAAAACCTGATACAAGATTTCGAGGCCATTTCCGAGGCAATCAAATTTATTAATTATCTACACAAAGAAGGCATCAATATCTATGACGGAATAAATGCAATTAACAAGAGACTCGGCATCAAAGAACTGGAACCACCGTCTGTCTTGGTTCGCGAACCGTATACCAAACCCATGAGAACCGGTGGACTTGCCGGACTTTTTAAAGACATCAAGGTGCTATTCAACTACGATGATTTTATTCGCATCTACGTGCAAAAATCAAAAACCTCAAAAGCCTTCTCCAAATTCGTTAATCAGCTAAAATCCAAAAATTTCCAGCAACTTGTTAATAAAATTTACGAAATCGAGTCCTTCCAGCTTATTTTGGATACTTGTCACGATGCTGGAGTGAATACGCGAATCGTATCCGATATCATGTACATTGTTCTCGGTATCACTACGCCGAATTATCCCGATATCTTTTAAATAAGTTTAACTAACAAATCTTTTATCTTAGATTTTGGATACAAAGAAAAAAATAATAAATAATCAAGTATATAAATAAACATTGTGTATACATATGATTCTTTACCATTCTTAATACTTTGACAAATTGTATTTTTTTATATGTTGCGCTGAAAACATTTCATGTAATTTATACTATTTTTGTAAAATAGACTCAACGATTAAATAAAATCAGTGTGCGCGTTAGAGGATATTTTTATTATTTACGCCATACTCTTTGATCAAGATTATTTTCTCTATTTTCTAGTTATTTGTTATAATTGTTTTAAAATTACTCTTGATATAAAAAAGTGCAGCAGTTTAGAAAATATTAATAAATAACAATATATACACAGGTTTATATTTTCCCCGACTTGAAAAGTTAATTTCTTTAAATATTTCAAAGAATATTCTATCTTACGTTTTCTCTTTTTTAAGAGAGAAGATTTTTTATAAAAAATGCAACAAGATAAACAGACGTAAACAGACAGTTTTTTTATTATTTATTTTGCACAAATAAAATATAAAATTTTATAAAGTAGCAGTGTGATTTACAAAAAATTATATATAATATAATATATGTAACATATGTTTTGAAAAGCGCTGTTAGTATATTTGAGATTAAGAGAATCCACTATTTAGTATAACGTCACCATCCACTTAATGTTTAAAGATATCAAGGAAAGACAACACCAAAAAGATAAGACAGTATCTCCTGAATACGTTCAATGTCTACACCGGCTTCTATAGCGTGATTAAAGAGCTCCTGAAATTTGGGATGTTTATCAACCTGATCGATGATGTCTTGGAAAATTCCGGACTGCATTTTCTCGACGAAATCTTTGAACACCGGAGAATTCTTCATTTTTTTCTTAGCGAGTTTGTGCAGTTTATCTACATCTATGACTTCCTTGATATCATCGATGTATCCACGAATTCCTCCTCTGATTTGTTTGCCAAATTTAGTATATTTGGGCGTGGGAAGAGGAGGCAGTCCGAGCCATTCGTTCAGCTGGTTTACCATTAAGTAACTGTCTAGGCCGGCATCGTAGACATAGTCCAACATTTCTTTAACCTCATCCAGATTTTCGACATCTTGTATTAATGTTTTGAATCCTTTGGACTGGAAGTACTTGACCATTTTCTGGAATTCCTTGTCATTAGCATAGTATTCAAGCGTGATAGAGACTATTTTTTTCTGTGGAATGAGATCTAAGAAATCCTGAAACTCCTTGGCTAGTTCGCCTCTACCAACGTTAGGAAACTCCCATGCGGTGGATGCGGCCACAAAGGCCAACAGTATCAAAGCATACTTCATCTGAAAAAATGCATTTGTTCGTGATATTAATTAATATTTAAACATATCGCACTTATGTTTTGTTTGTAGCGATTTTAATAATTAATGAATTTTAATTCATAACACGCAGATTGCCCAAAGGTTATAATATTGCAAAAATGTGTACATTTTCAATAATTACAAGTCTACCAACTGACTATAAGATGAATAAAATTTTTTTATGGAAGTTGTAAATTACACATTCATTTTTTTATGGAAGTTGTAAATAATTAAAATTTTTTAAATATACATGTAGTATATATAAGTATAAAAAATAATTGTTCTATTTATGAATTTAAAAGAAACAAAAGATAAATTTTTTCTACACATTAATTTAATACTCAATATTGCAAAGTTTAGATTAAAATTTTACTTCATCAGTTACCTTATTCATACTCACTTTTGAAAGTATTCTTATTGTACTTCTCTAACTGTGTGGTTCAGAAAAATGTGCTGTGGAGATTTTGTCGCTGGTTTATATACAAATCGAGACATTGCTTTTTTCCTCCTTCGTGATGATAAAATCAAGTAGATAATTTAAATACGCGATACAAAAATTAAACATATGTATATATAAACATGCAAAGTATGCATGTTTATATATACATATGTTTAATGTACATATAATGTATATTAAATATATATGTACATATATAATGCATATATGTACATACGTGTGTGTGTAGATATTTTATAGCATAGAAGATATTTTTATGTTTATCCATTAATGTGATTAAGCATTGGAAATATAGAAAATGTAATTCTTGTACAAATTATTTTATTTATAAGTGTTGTTGATATTTTACGATATTTCAAAGAATTGTGATTAATAATAGCATAATCGATTATAAATAAATCATTATAAAAGTTTATTTTTAATATATTTCAATTTTATTAAATGACGAAATATTTTAAATTTAACATCTCGCTTGATTTTAAGACTTTGTCCCACATGAGATCATTTGTTTTTTTCTTAAATTAACTGATTATATTATCGAATAGTAATATCTGCTACATCTGTTTCAAAGTTCATTAATATTCAATCGATTAGAGTGTCACACACTTGTGTGATAAAAGTTTCCACACTGAGTCACATTGTTGCAAAAACAGAGAAAAATGGTTTTCAGATCAGTATATGTACTATGATTTAATGCATACAACACACATATACAGTTACAAATTTAATTTATTAAAACAAGTTTTGCAAGAAATTAACATGAAAATTATTTTTAATTAATTCCATTGTTTTCTTGCAAAATGATATACCTATACATACATGTATTTTTAAATTCAACAAATTTATATTGCTCCTATCTTATATAATCCTGAAGTATATCAATATTCCGATGTCTTATTTTTTGCAACAACATTGCCTTTTTCGAAGATGGATTGATCTCGAGTCTGTTCATGGAAAGAGCTCGAGCATCACCGTTGCATCTTCGTTAGTTCGAAGTTTCGCCTATCACATAAGAAAAAGCGTAGCTCACCGCGCCGTGTGCTACGAATGACTTTGAGTACTCGCATCTATTCAATAAATAAGAAAAAAAATGTTAGCGTGCAAGAGCGCTAACTTTTTAAAAGAAAATTGAAAAATGAGAGGCAAGGAGTCAACTTCTCGCACTGAAACCGAAAAGAATATACTTATGTAGTCACAAAGCGGAAGGGTACGTCTATGTACAAGATGATAAAACTGCAAATGGAGGAGAAAAGAAAAGAGAGGAAGGAAGAGCGCCGACACACAGTGCTTCTCTAATTAAAATTGTTACAATTTAATAAGCCTCGGAACTCACCATTGGCGCGTCGTAATGGCAAGTCGTGAGAAGAATAAGTGAGACAGAACGAAACGAGCGAAAGACTCTTAGAAGAGGAATAAAGGGAGACTGGACGCTTAAACGAGCGTCTTGGGGGTGGTGGAGAAAGAAAGGTGCACGAGAGGGGAAAACGTGGGAACGTGAAGAGGCGCAAAGAGCGTAGAGGAGAAATCGTCTTCGCGATCTCTTAACTTTTCCACTCAATATGGAGCGAGAGACTTATATCTATATCTTTTCCACTCAATATGAAGCAAGAGACATATAAATTTTTCTATATGTAAATACATGTTTTATATAGTTTTTCTATAAAAAAAATAGTTTGCAAATTTCGTTGTTTTTACTTTACTGTTGATTGTGTTAGAATATAAATATAAATGCCTTTATTAATGACATATTTATTAATAATATATAAGTTTTCGTGAGATCTTATCTGTTTCGAGTTTGTCGAAAAAGTGTACTACGCTTATTTAATTGCCAGTAACGTCAGCTTCATAATTGTACTTCGGAGGATCTCCTTCCCCGTTTCCACTCGAAGTTTCCACCTGTGCGCGGGGTTGCAACACCGAGTTATATCAAATTATTTTCTCCTGCTGGCCAGAAAACTTTTGCCCGATATTATGGCGGCATGTGGCGGTAACAGCCTGCTGTGCCGGGTCCTATCGTTACCGACGTAACGGCCTCGAGGATTTTCACAGTAAAACAAGAAGAACCAACTAAGGAAATGTGTTCGGAATTGCATTAAGGTGGCTTGCCGCCCGGGTTGAATCCCGCGAGTAATACCGATACTCCTGCTGTCGCTGTATCGATACTCAATAACAGATGTGAAACATGTATATAAAAATCTATTTTAGTATTTTGGCAAACAAGTACAAGATATTTATATGAAATTTATAAATTGATTACATTTAATGACATTTTGCAAAATTATCGAATAAGTTACAGATTGTTTATTAAAAGAATATTTACAACAATAGAATAATCTGTTTATACTGACATTGCATGTATATGTAAGCTATTTAGCAAGTAAATCATATAACAATGAGATAAATATCTGATTAAAAATCAAAGTTTAAAGCTCATTTCTTAAATTCATCTTGTAGTTGCCAATCAAAAATTCGTGCCACGTGTACGTACACATAAGATATTAATTGGCGAGTTAAATCTACTTAAGATTGCAAGAGCAAATTTCAATTGTCGGTTTTTTGCAGTATACATAAGACCATTGCAGCAAACTGATAAATATCTTGTTCGACAATTTACATATTTATTATTGTCTTCTGGTTTTTCCATTGCAAGAGAGAGAGAAAGAGAGAAAGAGAGAGAGAGAGAGAAACTTTCTTGATTGGTCGAGAACGATCGATCTTCAAACCGAACGAGACCGAGCTTCAATAAAGGTGAACGCACGAGATGAGAGTGGGTGAAAAAAAAATGTGTTTTACGACGCGTTATCCGACGATACAACGGTAACGATGCCGGGAAGCGGTGACCGACTAAACTCGACCAATCGGTGGTTTCTCGGTGTTTCATGACGAAAAAAAAGCTCGAGTGGCTCAGGAGTTCAAACGACGACGACGACAACGACGACGACAACGGCGCAGACAGCAAAGCGTTCCTTCGCTCGCTTTAGTGTTACATTCGTGTTACTCGTTGCTTGCCTTTCAGAAAGCTCGACAAAGAAGAAGCAAGACGATTCTATGGTGGCCGGAGAGGCCAGTCGCGACACTAGAAAGTGGCGGAAAAGGTGGTCGTAACAAATCCTCCGCAAGTAATCGAGGTCGTGCCTCAGCTAGGTTTTACTCTCGAACACTTAACTCTATTGCGATTGGATTCGCCGGCTGCCTGTAGTGCGCTCTCCATCCCGCTTCGTTTTCCCGTCACCCTCCTCCCATCTCGCGCCCCATTCGCCGCCCCCTTTGTCTCTTTCCGGTACTGCTCCTTGGCCACCTATATCGCGGAACACCTCGGTGGTTTCTTACACGTGGAAACCTTATTACAGGCGACACGATAAAATACCCCGGAGACGAAGGAGACCGTTACTCGTGCACCAGCTATGAACTCTGACAAGGTGCAATGGGAGGGACAATACAACGAGGATTGTGCCCCCGGTGGTAATGGCAACTTTTAAAGATTGCACGTGAGAAAGATATATTTTTTGGGAAATACGCGGAAGAAAATAGAGATTCTCGTAGTATTGCGTCAGACAACGAGACATTGTTGTTATATCATCAACAAGACACTTTCCCGGCAAAATGACAAGTTTGGTTTTGAGAGAGAGATAGAAATAGAGAGAATATAATTGGAGAGAGATGTATACACCAAAATCGAAATATATATAGCGTTATATATAAAGCGAATTTATATCGTCGATTCGTCAACAATAGTAACCTATTGTTTAACGTTTAACTAGTTTCCAAAATCTGCAAACTATATTCGATATGTCAATACAAAATGTCAATATAGTATTTCAATGCACGCTGTTTCCTGTGTTTAAAATGATAACAAAATTTGGTGTAGTGTTTTTTTACTGTTTTTTCAGTTTTATTTTTAAGTCTTCCCGATCTCTCTCTCAATAATATTTTTACTATGGAATTTAAATAATATGAGATATTTTTACATTTGTTTCTGTTGTAGTAAAAAATTTTGCACTTGTCGAGGAGAAAGAGAGAGAGATATAGTAAAGAACCGTAGGGGTTAGCAACCCCGTTGGACGAGTCCGCTTGTATTTCAATGTCGGGACATCCGGCCGGGCCGACGAGTGATGTGGTCTGCTACCCTCGTACATCCGGCCGTCGCCAAACAGCGCCGTGTGCGTTCGCCCTCCCGTATGTTTGCGCGAGTTCAACTTTCCTCGGCGTCACCGGCCTGACTGTCACGAGGCGGCCGCCTAACGCACGACCCTTCAGACCCCGTGACGGGCAAACCGCGTTATTCCGGGGGGGTTACGTAGTAATACACCTCTCTTGCATGTACACCGCGAAAAATGTGCGAGAACGAGGAGAAAGCTCGCGAGAGAAACGCAAAGCCGCTGGACAAAGTTTGCCGACGGCGTCTTTGCCGTGCAGCTTTGACAATTATGCCACGTCAATCTTCGCGCTAATACCCGTAATACAAGCCATGTGTGTACATGGTTGCTCGAGTATAATTTCAAAATTTAACTTGGTAACAATTTTGTGCAACAATTAAAACACGCCCGGTGATATTGTTGAAAATTGCGATAGTAATTACGCGCAAAAAATGAAAAAAAAGTAAATAATGTCGATGCAAGTTTTGTTATCGTCATAATTAGCGACAGTATTTTTTTAATACGTGTGCTTGTGTACATGATAATTACGGAATATTTTTATATTCTTTTTGTCTTATGAGATATATATATATATATATAACAGATAAAATTTGCTTTTCTATTTAGCGAATTAGATAACCTGGAAAGATTGCCGAGATTACATTAAAAAATAAATAGATATTAGTTCTTGAGTGAAAAATAAATAAATATCAGTTCTTAATATAGAGTTGTTGATTCTCTCTACGATTGCGCATCTGACCGCTGTCAATAATAAGAAGAGATTAAACCTACGCGCGCGATAATATCCATAATATCCGGTGTTAAGACATTATCGAAGTGCCTCCGCGTCATCTACGTGAAGCTACGCGCAAGCCTCGATAACGAGCAAACTTTCGGCCACTCGAGCAAAGTAATTATGCTCGTATTCCTTGTCGAGTTACATTAATTAACGTCGACTACAGGGTTAGACTGTGACTTGTGAGCTATGAGCATCCTCGGGAAGAATCTTTGTAAATTAGACGTGTTTATACCTATCATCAATAACATATGTAACTTGTGTATGAAGTATCGTCTTCCGTTGCCAGATTGTTTGTTAAGAGAACTACCGTGACACTTGATTAATATATATATAAAAAAAAAAAAAACAATTACTGACATTACAATAACCTTCAAGTAATTTTTTTATGTAACTGCCGCTACGAAACGCGTATCAAGTCGCGATGATAAATACGATGTGATATGATACGATCTGGGTGATTTCGATCTCGAATAATTTCGAGCTTCTTCGACTTTTCGCGTTTCCAGATAAAAAAAGTACAAAGTACTGGTAATCGCTTTTTCAACTCGAAAAAGTTCATATTGCAAATATCACAACCATCTCCGCAGTTTAATGCAATCCGGTTTCCTGTTTACTGATCTAGATGCTACTTCCTTCTCCGCAAGACGATCAACGTCCCTTAGGTCATCTATGAAATCACATTTCACCTCGATATACTCTGCTCCGCAGGAGCAATTTTCTCGAGAGCAAACAAGCCAACCTTCCCGCATGCATTAAACTTTGAACAGCCGCGCAAGAAGGCAACATAGCTTGCACCTCTTGCGTACAAGGTTTGAGGTTCTTCGGCGACCAAATGAAATTTCAATCGATCCCGAATGCTGCAGGATTTTTCGAAGCTAGCTCTTCCCACGAGAGAAATAGATAGATAGAAAGAGAGAGAGAGAGAGAGAGAGAGAGAGAGAGAGAGAGAGCTACACCTTTTGCTCGAGCGCTCTGTGTGTTTACTGAATTTTTATCAAAATTTATTTCAGAGAATATATAAAATACTGCTATAATTCCGCTCATTATTATCAAAAAGAGATTTAGATTGCCTGGAATATTGTGTTTTCGGAGAATACGCTAAATTTACAATTGAAAACGTTATCATAGCGATTCGTTATGATGCACCTAATGCGCACGATCAAAAATTATTTATACGTGAGACACACGAGCCTCAATCTTATACACAAACTTCTAGACGACTTATAATCCCGGCTTAACCCCCGGATCTGAAATTACCGGGGCGAGACCGTAATTCTTGTTCGGTCCGATGGCGTATACCTTTAACGCAGGCCCCACGAGGGTCAGGGCTGGCATTGTTTCGGCTGGCGCAGTTTATCTGCATGGAACCACATGTTATTGTTGTGTACTTTGCCCCGTGCCGCGCGAGCACCCGCCCGGTCGTGTCTCGTGATATAATAACCCGGCAACGGCAATGCTTTAATCCGAGAACCTGGCGTGGGGCACAAAAGGTGTGAGCTACGGAAGTAAGCTGATTAGGAGAGAAGTCCGTCCTCGTCTTCTCGCCTCTTGAGCCCGGACCTTCCTCTCTTTCTTCTTCGCGCTCGTCTCCCGCGTCTTCCCTTCCGCGCTCTGTTTCTCTCTTTATCACTGCTCTCTCTCTCTCTCTCTCTCTCTCTCTTTCTACCTTAGCTTCTTCTCTTTCTCTCGCAATGTCCCTTCCTTTCTTCAAGCATACAAACAGACACGAGTGTCTCGCTCCCGTCTCCTCAACCCCAGTCTTCTCTACGTTACAGCACTCGTGCGAGAAACTAGGATTGTGGCGATGGTGATATATCAAAGCATTATATCTGTCGGTTACGCCCGGTAGAGCGGGAATAAAGTAATTTATAAAGACGGCTGGGACACTTTCATGGCAGCATCTACCGTCGACGCCCTCCCTCCCCCCCCCGATGCTTTTCTGCGGTTTCATCGCCCCGGTGCTGAGCACGCAGCCTGCATCCCCAACGAGGTACACACGACGTGGAAAGATTACGTTAGTCTTTCTCAATGGAACCGCGGCGAGACCTAATACGCATCAATTAGGCGCGAGTAATGGAACCTTCAGCGCTTCTTCGACACGTTGCGGCACGTGATGTGTAACTCGGGGATATTGTTTCCGGAGAGAGTTGACAGATAGAATTAAACGTATTAATAAGCATAAGGGTGTCTTTCTTCCCATCATGGAAATATTCTGTAAAACATTTGGAACTGACGTGTTTTATACAAATAAGAATTGTTCTTTATTCTCTCTCCGAGTTTTGGAATATCAAACACGTCATAATAATTAAGCAATTAAAAAAATTAATTTTAACGAAATTATACTTGAAGATAAACACGGGAAACGAACTCCGTACGATGATTTCCGTGTGCCTGCAGCATTTAATTTCTGTGTCAACGTTTTGTATTAAAATTGTGGACACGCCATTAATAATTTCATATTTTTTTCGCAAAAATATGTATGTACGTGTTACAACTTCAAAAATACAGCGGCCAAGTATACAACCGGCTGGAGGCAAATATTCTGCTGTTTTGCGCAACGAGAAAAATGTCATTTCGCGTAAATAAACTGCGCGAAGGTAAATGTACACGCATTTTAAAATCCTACACACCGACTGAACATACAACATCGGCTTCAAACAATACACGCGACGTAGAAACATGCACGAAGACAAATATTTGCTTTTCATTTCGTTTTACCTCGAATATATACATATATGAGCTGTTATTATTTTACATTCTTTAAAGACCAAGTTCTTTTCGCATGTAACGATCTATAATTTTTATCGATCGCTCACGCGCTACTACACAAATTTCAATGCGATACGTCTTGCTATATCTTGTATAATATTAAATCTATCTCGCAACTTACACCTCTCCAATTGAGTTTGTAATAGATAAAAGAGAGAGGAGCCGGCAAAGAACGAAAACCATTTTCGAGATTCATTAAAGTTAACAAGCCTTCTGTTTCGCTAATCAAACGCAGAGTTTCGCCGACGAAACGACTACCTTCGCGAGCTGTTTTCGAGAACTTAATGCCTGTGAATACGAAATTTATCAAACTTGAAACTTGGGAAGCCTCCCTCTCTGAATTCGCATGCAAACGCGCCGCGAATGCATCCGACGCTTCTTATTACACAGCAACTAGGGAGACAATCCACTTAATCGCTGCATACAAACTGAATAATCCACTTGATCTGCTGAATGTAAACTGCGAATGCTTGCCGCAATAAACTTACGTCGCCAACGCGCGAAAGGAAAATCAGTAGTAGTACCTAGGTGTCTGCTCGCCGTAATAATGTGTGTGTGACAAATCTTTTTTTAGTTCTCGCTTCCTTTTCTCATCCAATTTTATTTATCTTTACGCCGCCGAGCATGACTTTTGACTGGTCGGGTATTTACGATCCCCGATGGACGAGCGTGCTGCTTTCCGTACTTTTCACTCCTCGCGAAAATCAACGGTGAATCCTCGAAGGAGAAAGCCTTCTTTGAACAGCGACGGCTCCGTATAAAAGAACAAGTTCGCGCGCTCTGATACGTCCAGTTCTCAAACTGGCAAAACTTTCAGACTTTCGTGTAAAAAAAAAGAAAAAAATATTCACAACCAACGTGAATGCAAAAATTTTTCTCGTGAATTTTTATGTGTTAAAATATCATCATAATAACAATAAAAATAATAAAATAAATACTGAAGTCTCAAAATCACATATATTCAGCACAGTTTCTCAGAAATTGCTCATTCATCTTATACGCGCTTTCATTAAACAAGTGACATTGTCATCAAGAGATCTTCGCCAACTTAAGACCTGGAAATATCTCTGTGCAATCTCCCATTGCAATGAGGTAAAACGACGCCACCTCACACGAACCACCACACGTGCCCGGGAGACGAAGACAGTAAGATTTTAATCTCTCGTTTTACGTGCGAAGATCGCGCGGGAAAGGAGTGATGGGGAGGAAGGATTAATCTCGGGAAGAAATTTACGCGGCGCGCGCGAGCTGCTTTTTAAATTCGCAACGCCCGGGGGTGAGGGAGAGCGGTCGCGGCAACTCCAGCACGTGATAAGGATAACGACGACGATAATCCCCGCCGGGATACTCTTCCGAGTATAAATACGTATGCGGCGGAATATCTGTCGAAGAGTTCGTTTCACAACGCCGCGCGCCGCTGTCTGATATCGGTTCTCCTCGACATTTTGAGCTCCAATATATATATACATAGCAGCGGCGTAATGCGATTTCGCGAGGGCGCGAATGTGACTGACATAACGATGGCACGTCAAATAAGTATGGTAATGTCGCGACAAACAAGTTTGCGGAACGCGTCGCAATGCCGGCTCGTTTAGGGGAAACTTAGCGAAATAATTACGTCGTTTCGTGCGTCGGCTTCCGCGCGTGGCTGCCTCACGAATTCGTTCTCTCCCCCCTCCCATCGCCGTGCAATATGATAATCCCGCGAAACGCAGTTGAAAGTTGTTGGGGAATTGCCCATAGTAACACGCTCCGGCAAATTAAAATCATTGGCGCCGACAAGCGCGCGGAAACACGTTTCGCGTGTTGCGAAAATGTCGCGGATTTGCAACGTGCGATGTTATTAATGCGGGAAATTGATTTTGCCGCAAATTTATTTGCGCGCGCACATACACATACACATACACTTTTTCTCTCGTTCTTTATCTGTTTCGGATTTAGATGTCTCCGTACGCACGCGTAGACGTCGTGTTTCGGTTATATATCGCGGCACGCTGGCATGTAAACGGCCATCAGAATTTCCCGGAGAAAACTTAGTAGACGCCTGAACTTGGAAAACTTGGAGCCAATCGTAAAACTCCTCGAAGGATGTGCAAACAAGACATTTGCTTCGGATTGAAATCCTTCAGGATCGTCCAATTTAATAGTTTTCAGACACTTGAAGAGATTTAAAACTATTGGTGTTTTCTCCGAAGCGCATGTTGATACATTTTAGTAATAGCTCCGCGGCGCAGAACTATTTTGGGAGAAAAATCAATGCAAACTACCCGGCATAAAAAAAAAAAGAACTCCGCGCGCATTGTTTGTATTTTTAAAACGCGCGAAAGCCGAGAAATGTTCTCTCTATCGGTTGACAAGTGAAATAAAATCGTCCGTCTGAATGTTTCTATTTTCCTGCACTTATATACATATATATATACATATAAGAGTTGTATGAGATATCGACAGAGAAATATATCACCACCGACTGTTTCTCTTTGCCGACGTTTCATGAACAGATCGTTTAAGAGTACGCGATGCGGTGAGAATTCGATAAGAGGATTCCGCGAAGAGCGAGGAAGAGATATTAGATTAGAAATCTCGTGAGCGTAAAATAAAATTTTGCGGCGGTGTGTCTCGTGCGCGCGCGCGCATAAAATCACGCATCAAATCAGCGAGAGGGTGTCGCGTTACCGTTGTTAAATATCCAATAAGATTCTATGAGGCGCGCGTGTCTCCGTTCGCGCGCGAAGTCGTCTCGTCTCGCCAGAAGGAAGCTTCTCGGGAGTCGCGGGAAAAGTCTCTCCCCCGTTCTCTCTCCTAACGCGACACTCAGATTCCTCTTTTCTAACATCGTCTTTTTTATTTCTTTTTTTTTCTTCTCTCGCTCGTTCGCGTATTTTCCATTCGATTTCGCTTCACAGAGAAATACCACAATAACAGCGGGGCGGTGGCGATAAATCTGCAAATAGTTTTGCCGCGGCGTGGTTTACCGAGCGCAGTTTCGCCCAGGACGCGCGCCGCGGACTTTCTCCGTCCTCCGAATCCTCCGGTCCCTCTTTTCTGCGGATCCAGAACTCCCTCCCTCTCTTCCCTCATCGATCCGCGGCGGCTCCGCGGAAATTTATCGTCTCGCTCATTTTCTCCACTCGCCGCATTTTTCACTCCTCTTCGCGGTCTCCGGTTTTACCCTCTCTTCCTTCCCCTTTTTTCCTTTCCCTCCCTTTGTCCGCGTTTCCTACAAAAATATAATAACGCTCGCGACGCGCGACGCCGGCCGCTTTATCGTCGGCGAAAAGCCGGTTGTAAACGGACGTATTAACCCGTTTATACCCAGGCGGCATCGAGTGTTGCGAGAGAAATGTTGTGCCATAAATGTCAGATCTAAACGCACTTTCCGCTTAGAGCGGCAGTATCGCTACTTATTTTTCCGCGGCCGGAACTTTTACGGGGGCGATATCGATGGCCCCTGGAGATACTCGACGTCGAGCTTCTCTCTCAGCCGGCGTAACTCATCAGGCTGTACTACACACTGCGGCGTAGTCGTCCGTATGGTGTGTGGCTTGCTCTATCGCTTATCCTCGACGTGGTCCTTGGTGGTGCGCGACATCGCGCTGGGTCGTGCGCTGACGACTGACAGAATTATACATCATGTTATCTAGTGTTCTACGCGCGTTGCCGCAGCGCATAAACGTCTGTCCTTGCGACATTACGTATCGCGCGAGTCTTAGATAAGCGACGTTTCCATTGTTGTGTTTTGTTATTTTACATACACGACCGGGGTACGTCCGGGTTTTTGAAATAACTTGTAACTTCGTCGTGTGGCGGTACATGTCACAACTTCTACTTCGGGAAGAGCAATTAATTTCGGCAGCTGTGTTTTCGTTTTGCAAATTTGAAATTGAAAACGTCAGCGCGCGAAGACGCGCGTTTATGTACTTTCACGAGTGATCAGCGTCGAAAACAGAATCGGAAAAATAGTAAACCGCAAATTTGACACGTGAAGTAATATTTTTATCAAAAAACTCTCATCGGTGAGATAGTAGAGTTTGCGAAGAAATAAATAAACAGAAATACAGACGTGTCTAAAAACGTTGCCGATCGCACGCGCGTTTTGGGATTAATATCTGGTCCGGAGACCAGTGACACCCCAGGACGGATATATCGTGACTAACAAATTGCAAAACTAGTTAAGCGGTTTAGCTGGCAACGTTTTCATTGCGCGCGGAGTCAGACTCCGATAATAGAGACGTTTCGTGTACATGTACGAGTCTGTAAATACCAGCGCGCGCGTTATGCAAATCGAAGTAGGTTGCACCGGACTGTACGTATGAACGTAACACAACAAGACAACGTACACATACATGTACGTACGTTTCGCGCGATGTAGCGACAGACATTATAAGCCCGAGACTGGAATAAGCATGTAAAGTAGGTGCTGCGAACAGGTGACACATTCGCTTCGCGTCCCGGTGACATGCTCAAATGTTCCGGCTGGATGGCGGAACACGTGATACGCGGAAACGTGATGCGCTCGTTGATGGAGTAAAATATGATCTATGCGCGCAACCCTCCCGCGTTCTTTTTATTCTCTCTTTCCCTCTTCGTTCTTCCCATGTCGTCATTTTCGCGATCGGTCGAAGGATGAAACAAAGTTAATGGCGTTGGCGAGTGGATTATGGCGGCAATTCACGCTGGAAGATTCACGACCGAAACGCGAAATGTATCGTTCTTCGGATATCGAGAGAGAACTCGGAGTGATGAGAAAATGCGGAGAAATGTTACTTTACTATTTTGTTTTTAGCCATTTTGTTTTTAGCCACGTACTTCTTACGCGTGTGGACTTATTATCTTAAGTAAATGCGAGTTCTCTCTGTTCTTTACGGACAAAGAATGGAAAAAATTACAAACGGAGATATAAATTGAGAAACTTTGAGGTGTATGCGAGTTGGAAGGTTGCTCTCTCTTTCTCTCTTTATCTCTCGCACACATACACTCTCTTTTCTCTCTTTCGTCGAGCGTAATATTTTCTTATTCTTCTGAAGCATTGCGGCAAGAAAAAGTAAACGGAACGTGACCGAAGTCTTTTCAAGTAATTGGCTTCCGTAACCATTCGCGAGACACGTAATTTGAAAGAAATATTCCTTCGACGATCTTCAGTTTTCTTCCGTTCTTTAAAGTCGCCTTTCCTCTTCCCCTTTTCATCTCATCGTCTTTACTCTCTTTCTCTCTCTATCCTTTCTCTTTCTATCTCTCTTTTTCTCTTCTCTCACTACTTTTAGCTCTGAGTGTTGTGGCTGAGCGGAGATTATCTTTTCCTTGATTATCATTTCCCTGTGTTTCTTCGCTGCATCGCTGAGCGCGAGTATTTAAAGCGACTGGTCAAAGGGAATGACGTTAATATTAAATGTTGGTTAATCGTTTCGCGATTTGTACGAGGAATTATTTAAAGAGCCGCGCTCATTAAAGAGCGATTTCAGATATTCTCGTCGAAATGTCAAAATCCCATTCGAGGGATTTCGCGCGCGCAAGTCAGATTTTTTTTTTTCTGTACATCTCAGTTTGCGCAAACTTTCGGAATTATTCAATTAGGATGCAAAAGTCTCTTCCTGGCTAGTCGTTCTTCGCAGTCGTCTTCTCGTCTCGTTCGGCAGCTTTTTTTACTTTTGCGAAACAACCGAAAAGAAAGAAGTTATCTTAGAACACAGTTTTCTCCCTCTCCCAGATTATAAACAAAATTTTTCCTACAACAGTCGGACTCGCGCTGTATTTGCCAATGAAAAATAATTTATATACACATGGAATACTCTCTTGGTGACGTAATTTTATAAAGTAATGTTTCTAATTACTGCTGCTTTTAATCTTAGGAGATGTTTTTTTTCTTCAAGAAAAAAAATTATCTCGCGCGTTTTTTAAAATAAATAGTATCTTTTCTCTCCACCGCGTTTCTTCGGATCTTTTTTTTTTTAATAAACTTGTTTACAAGCTAGAATAGAAACCAACGGCAGAACGACGTGTACATAAGTTAAAATAATAACAAGCACCTTCCTGCAAACTTTACATGTACAAATATGTGCATATGCGGGTAAACTTAACTGCTCGAGAAACTTATGAGCGCTTGTGGCTGAACACCTTTTGATAAAAACGCGTTTTAAACGGCCGTATCTAAACCCCTCGCTACCGGGGTTTGCAATTTGTGTTGTGTTCTTTCACGCGGAAATTCGCCGTAATGAGACGCTGAAGAATTTATCACGAGAAACCGTGAAAAGAGCGTCGGTGCATGAAATGCTCTTTTCATTTTGCGCCATGTACTCACCGGAATTGCCACTCTGTTTTTCAATGAAACCTGTCCCGCGCTCGCGCCCGTGTTTGTCCATGACACACACACACACACACACACACACACACACACACACACACACACACACACACATACAACACATATAATTCCGGTGCTCTTCCTTGCACCTCGCGGTGTGTAATAGACTAAGTAACCCCGTGGAGAAAGCAAGTCGGAAGAAATCTGGACTGTTTGCACGCATTATTGTTATTTCCCGGGGCTTTCCATTTATTCTTGCCCGCGCAATTGAAGAAAAAGCGATGTCGCGCGTCGTTCCTTGAGACGGTCTGCAGCAGCATGACGGAAATTTTACCTCGTCCGCCATTTGTTTAATTACTGAATTACGAAATTACAACGCGCGTTGGATTACACGCTCTTCCAGGAAGATCTTTCTCCGTCCCGTGCAGAAGAGAAAAGAAAGTGCCTCTCTCTGTTGCGAGAATACTCTCGGAATATTGCGAGTTTCGACGCTCGTTACGTATTAACCTTTTTGCGACGCGATTTCCCGTTTTTCAAGGCAGCGGAGGCAATAAACAGGACTCGACTGAGCATAATTAATATCCCGCCCGTCGGCCAAGGATCGGAAAGCGAACTTTCGAAAGCAATGAGGGCAAATGGAGAGGGGGCGAGAGAGTCTCTCGGTTGCATTATTAATCGGCGTGTCTCAACGAAAGAGAGAGAGAGAGAGAGAGAAAGAGAGAGGAGAGAGAGAGAAGAGAAACAAAAAGAGAGAACGAGGCATCCCGGGAAACATCGGAAGAGTTCGTGAGATGCACCGAGAAAAAATTAAAGAGTTGCTAATATATATCGCGCTAATTGCTCGCTGAAAACAAGTTTGCCAGCAAACGCGAGCAAGGAGGAGCCTGTCGACGAGAGATAAAAAATTCATAGAGCTCGTATCAAAAGCGCTACGCGATTTTGCGCTTGGAATTGTATGCGTTCTGTATGGTGACATCTCGAAATGCTTGATTATCGAGAAAATCGCGTCGTAAAATTGCAACTGAACAAACAATATTTTTAAAATTTGAAATGAAATAGATGCTGATTAAAACGCTCCGTATGATTATCTTGCACGTACACAAGTAGATTGCCATTAAATAACCGATTAATAAACGTCAGATGCTTGACGACTTCTTGACAGCTATGTCAACGATCAAATATTTGGGATATTCGCCGAAGAGACACGGCGTGAACTCTAGCAAAGCCGGCTTACCAAAGTTTTTCACAATGGGAGAAAATGTCACCCGACTGGTTGTATTGATTTCCATTTCGATGCTCGTTTTTGCAAAAAGCGAGAAATCCGCTACGCGTACTTTTATTCGCATGATACGGAGGCTCATAAACAAAGAGCCATTGTGCGTCGACTTTCTCGCGCGAACGTGTATATTCTCTTTTTGTCGCAAATTGAAAATTACGTAAAATGAAAAAAATTGAAACCGCTTCCGCCAACGATTTTGCAATCGAGATTCACAATCTGTACACGGACATTCACGGAATGTGGCCAATTACCGTGAACGTTAAATCACATAGATATATGTATTTGCTCATTGTTGATTTTATATATTGTCTGTGATTTACAATAATTTGTAAAACAAAACAATATTTTATTCTTCTCTCTCTCTCTCTCTCTCTCATAAACTTAATAAAAACTTTCATAATTTCACATTTGCATTTTGTTCTCAGTCGGAGCAAATCACATTAAAGTTTAAGTGTCAATCTGGAGTCTCTCCAAGTTCAGCGTGAAGAAATTTGCTATATATCTCGGAATCTTCGTCTCGGGCGGAATCCTCGAAGAGTCGCGTCTCTCAGCGCGTTCTATCTTCAATAGAATTCCACGATAAACGATTAGAACGCAGTACTGTCGATTGTGTTGCATCGACGACTTATCTCTCTTGTTAGACGTAAATAGATATATATCCCGCGTTTCCCGTTTTCTCTTGGAGGGAGACGCAACGAGAGATTCGATTGTATCCAGAGGCAAAATAAAAAGCGAGTCCTGTTTGGTCTTGTTCCCCAACCCCATCTACCTCCATCCCCGGTTTCTCTTTAACGAACTTTCTTACGTCCTCTCTGTTTGCGCGCGCTTATTTAATTTCTCAACGCTCGTCCAATCGGCGCGCTGCCGCGTAGGAATTGAAACCGGGATGGCGACGAGAGACAGGAAGTGCCCGAGCGACTCTCTCTCTCCCTTTCTCTTTCTCTCTCTCTATTTCTATCTCTCTTTCTCGATCTGACGGTAATTCAATTTCGTCGAACGTCGAGCAAAATACATTGTCTTCGGACGGTTACCTCGTCGACTATGGAAGTATTATATCTCAGACCCGAGAGCTTACCTTGTTTCCGTATCTGTCTCTTCCTTCGCACTGTAATTCTCATCAACGGCTCCACGTACTTCTCGGCGCTGACGGGCGCCGACTTCTGTAACAAGAGGAACCACGATCCCTCCAAATTGCGTGTTGCATCGAACGGGAATTCTGTCTGGCAAATGCAATTTGTATGAGGCTAGAAACACCACCCATACTTCGATCGCGACTAAGAAAATTTTATTGTAATCACGAGCGAGTCACTTGAATGAAAGATCACTTGAAAGTTTTGAAGAGAGAATAATTTTGCTATCATATTTCCCAATAAGTTCCGCAAAAAAAGTTTAAGGAAAACTGCAAGAGAATCCATATTTCATAATATGTATAATCAATATAATACCGTTCAGAAATTCGCGAATTACATTCTTTGCTCGTGGAGATTCAATATCTCGCGTTCAGATGTATTCCATAAAGCACGCTTATAAGCTTTCAATCTTTATTCCGACGATGCGATTTATTCCACGATTCGAGAATGATTCGAAATACTGGCACGATATGTACATGAATAAATATGGGGCGGGCCCCGCCTGTTTTCCGTGATTTTTCTCCATTTTTGGGGTGGATTACGCAAATACGCACGACTTTTGTGTCGGAAATCGCATAAGAAAAGAAGAAAGAGAGGAACGCTGTATCCTACGAGAACCTGTGAGAACTGCACTGAAGCTGCGTCGAATCTCTCTATATGTTACGTAAGGTTGATCAAACTGCAAAACCTGTGCGTTTTTGAGAAACAATTTCTGAATCCAAGTCGATCCTCACATTTGGAAATTTTCATGTCATGTATGTAGATAAATATATAAATCCAAGTGAAAACTTCTTGAATACAAATATGTCTTTGCAACTATTATCATAAAAGACTTAAAGGCTAAACATTAAACAGATCTATCCCGAGAGGAGATAACCCGCAGAATGTTCTACAGATAAAAACGTTATTTTGCCAAACTTTCAAGACACGAAGAAAATTTTTGATTCCCACGAGATATCGGCGTCTTGTGCAACAACCGTTCTCTTATTGGCGGGTGTCGCGCGGAATTCGGCGAAGAGAGGAGACCGAGGGGGGAGTTACCGCGGCCATTTGTCATCGTCAGCGTCGCGGCGCCCTGACACCCGACAGTGAACACTGCTAAACCAATTAAAACTATGTCGTCCTCGAGGAGTGGCAGATCTCTCGTCGAAGTACGAAAGCGGGAAAGACGGCATGAAAGAGAGAGAGAGAGAGAGAGAGAGAGAGAGAGAGAGAGAGATGCAGAATGAAGGGAAGAACGAGAGGAGGGCGGAAAGTTCAACTCACAGGCGAAACGAGGGTTGAGGAAAGAGGAAACGGAAGCATAAACCAGTCCGCTCGAGCGTCGCGCGTGAGGGTGGCACCCTTCGCCCGTCACTCTCTAAATTATGCCCGACCTGATAATTTATATTATCAAAGACTCTCTCTCTCTCTCTCTCTTTTTCTCGCTCTATCTAAAACTCCTCGCTGCGTTACGCTACATTTCGCACGATACCGCGTCCGGTAACACTTGCAATATTTCCCATTGTGAATTAATGCATCGTCACTTTGATTGATCGGTCGATTGATGTACTCAAAGTCTCAATTACGCTCGAAATTTACATGAGAATAATGTTTATATCACCATAGCAGCGCGTTTTTTGACGCGTGTTCGCCGGTGACGCGACGTCGCAAAGGATAAATTCCAGAAATGTTTCGTCGTTTCCAACGGGAATATAAATACCCGACTTTTTCGTTAAGTGCACTCTCGTGAAGCGCGCGCGACCGAAACTTTTTCCGTCGTCCGTGCCCGCCGTTTGTTACCGCTAACTGTGCGGAACCGGCGCAAACACGCAAATGTCCCATCCCCTATTCTCCGCCACGACGACGTTTTCTCGACGGCGCATATGCACTTTCGCTCCCTTTTCTCTTTCGTTCGTTACCGTTGGTCGAACTTCGCTCCTCCCGTCTCCGTCGAACTCGCCGATGTAAACAGCGTGAAGTTCCGGCGTTTTTCGCGCCCGCCGCCCGCATAAACCACGCGGAACGCCACATAATTCGACCCCGCGCGTGCCCCCCTTTCTCCACCCCCCTCCCGTTGCTTCCCGCGACTATCCCTCTAGATGCATGTTGCCGCGGGATCCATGCAAACGCCCCAAGTTCCCGGCATTGTTACGTATATACAAGTATAAACTCGAAGATACGTCGCATAATTCGCCATGCGGTGTACGCGTGCCTTCCCTAGACATGCATTTTCTCCGCCGGCGAACCCTTCTGTCCCTCTTCCTCCCTCCCGTATTCCCTTCCTCCTCTTGTTGCTTTCTTCTCTACTTCTGTTTCCTCGATTCCCTGGTTCGTCACCACCTGCCGCTATAGAGTATCTAACATCGCCGGAAATACCGAAACAAGACTCGTAATTTTGCATTGTGTATGTGTATATACGCGAATCTATCTCGCGCGTGTATGTATTTCGAATATCTTCTGTCCATATAACCACTAGTTGCGTCCTGTACGAGCGCAAACTCGATGCAAACTACCGAAGTTGCAGACTTTTCTATTCGCGCTAACTTTCAATAGAGAACAATCGATCGAGCGTTGGAAATTCTTAATCCACAGCTCGAAAAATATTCCGAGCAATGAAAGTCTTTCATCTTTCGCTTTAAATGCTTCTGACTCCTGTGATATTTTCAGTCGGATGTGCACGGCGCCCATAATTCTTCTTGCAAAAAAAATTTAACCTTTCTATTCTTTTTTTTTTCTTCTTCTTTTTTTGGTCTTTTTTTTCATCTATTATTTCTCTGCGGACTGTAACTTTAAACGCTTCCATTTTTTTGATATTCACACACACGCGCGCTCGCATTCACGATTTCATGCAATTTTAGTTCTCACAGAGGACAGAGAGACATTGATATCTTCTTCTTTCTTTACGAGTTGGGGAGTCCGTTTATAGCGGAGTTAAAAATTGAAGTGAGACGAAGACGTGACTTTTAATATATCGTTAGCGTTGATTAATTTCTGTGACAGATAGTTTAAAACTCGGAATATAATAATACGCGAACTTTTTTCGAGAAGTTTGTCGAATGTAAAACAAAAAATAAATTATACTACAATAGCGAGTAACATTTTTTTTTTTTTTTTTTTTTTTTTTTTTTGTAAATTAATATTTCATCACGTTTGCGAACGTATATTGTTTGTACGGTTTTACTCATCTTCAGTAATTCGAAACGTTCGCGAAATTTGTTAACATGAATATAATAGCATTTTGCGTGTGATTGCCATGATACGATTGCTAATGTGCCATTAAATGGATTTACAAACGTAATACCGCCCTGTCATCGCAGGAGGAATGCGGGGAATGCTTTATAATGTCTGCGCCGCGGCTCGCGGATTGTGGAGTAAATTTAGATTTATTTACTGGCCATACAGAGTCATCGTCCGAGATCTCGAAATTCCCGGGCTTAACGATGGCAGTTCGTAGTAACGTACGGAGAGAGTCTCGTATAAATTCAAATAGTCGCGGTGTAATGCGATTTAGGTGCGCGGCATGTTCGTCTGCGGAGTTTCTGTTCCTCATGTTTTCCGTCATTACTATTTAGAGAAGCGCACGTGTAGAATGCATTAAATATAATGGTGTGCTTTATGCGGAGAGAGTAGACGAACAGTGCTTAATTTAAAATTACCGCAAGAATATTGAAACATTATGTGGTTTTGTAATTAAAATACAGCGAACGTAAAATATAAACTATTGTCATGCATGGGGGGGAAATATTCCGCTGGTTTATTATTATAAAGAAGCCAGAATAATGCGTGGCTGAAGTTCATGTAATATTGAGGGTATATTCTGTCGAATAGATCATCTATGATCCATTGGACATATCAATATTACATTTTGATTAATCAAATTTTAACACTTTGCTGGAATCGGCAATTAGAAACAAAAAGAAGATCGATATATCGATATGCGATTATATATATATCGATATGCGATATTATGATGTTTGCATAGACAAATCTTATCTTCCTGCTCAAAATGCTACTTAGTATAGTAGTATTACGTACTATTGCTATAAAAATATTTTGTATCGACGCGATCTACGTTAAATTCATTGTTCAGAAAATGAACAAGATACTATTTACTGCTATTTCATTTATGGGAAAGGGGGAGATGTACTTTATAAAGTACCCAACAAGTTTGAAATTCGAGGTCCAAAAAATGGGCGAAAAAACAAATCTTTTTGCCATCATTCTTTGTATAATTAGTTGTAGATTGTAAGTGAGAGATGCGTGAAAGTAAAAAAAACGTGAGAGCATTGTGAAATGTGTGAAACAAATGAACAGGGAAAATCGTCGGAATATAAGACCGAAGGCAACACGTGGCAGCCACAGAGAGAAAGAGAGAGGATTGTACGCCACGCTTTTATCCGTCGAAACACGCATCGATCACATCCCTCGTTGTTGCGGTTTTAAATCTCAAGCCCCTGAGGGACGGTCACCACGCCTGAGTGACATCTGATGTCCGAATTCCACAACAAACCGCTTTCCTCCTAGAAGTTTCACCTCCGGCGAGGCGATACAAACTCTCGTTGAACGCGGAGCGAGACGTTCGAATACACACGCGTTTGTGTAAAATCAAAGGCAAGCATTTCCCCTTTCTTCTCTTTTTCCGTCGGCCGTCCATACAGTCGCTGACGCGATTTCGCAATTTCGCTAGTTTGTGCAACATTCACGCACGACGAACTTTTACTGCGACATAATTTTCAGAAATTCCCGTTCTCCCCAGCCGTATTTACATATCCGCCATTTCGCGTGGCATTTTGTTTACACCAACGTTGACGGGAAGGGAAGGCTCTCTTAATATTCATTTATAATTTTGCAATTCCGACTACTTATGCGTCGTCGTGCCTCGCTCGAGCAATTTCATCGAGATGTAATAAATACATACCGTATCTATCTCTTTCTTTCTCTATGTCTCTCCTCGCTCTCCTCATCTCTCTCAGCGTTCTCTCATATACTCGCCCTTTCCTTTTTCTCTCCCCGCTGGCTTTCGCCACCAGTTGCGCTTTCGTACACCGGAACTTGAACGGCCGAACGACTGAAATGCCGAAAGACAGATCCATTTGCATATTTATTCGAACGTCAGGAACTTTCCAAGTCCGATTAGATCGGGTTTAATACAATATCTTTTTAAAAAGGACACACGCACACACACAACATACAAAACGCTTTGTATCAAAGTTCTCTCGAACACTTTCCAACTGTTGCCACTTTTACCGCAATGCTAATTGGTTCTTCAATTTTTTTGCGCTTTGCGTAGCTCGAGTCGTCGTTGCGTTTTTCTCGATTTCTCGGTAATCAGATTAAAGAAACAAAATTTTATATTTCGCACACGTGTGTTCGGTGCAGTCGATGCGGAACGTCGCTAATAAGAACGCAGCAAGGAAATTGCGTGCGACGCCCTCGCGACCGATCCCCAAGGAGACAGCGATCTTCTTGCGTATTTTCTAAGTTCTTCGTTCACGTTTTTTCCCCGTGGCTTCCGCTCGGGGAGCAATGCGAACGCCACGGCGCCGAATGAAAGCAGGAGGCACGCGTCGTGTGGTGGTAGAAATTCAATTTCCTGTCTATGCCGGACGTCGATGCTTTCGGGAAAACAACTGTCAGCCATTGCGGTGGCGAACGAAACGAAAGGTTCTAAGGCTATTTACCGGACTGTTTCACGCGGTACCTCTCCCTCTCTGCCTCCGGAAAATGCCGATTGCATGAAAGACCGGCTGCTTTGTGGGGCTACCCTTCCGTTTCCAAAGAAAGCCCTAGACATACCTCAGAGAAAACACGATCGAAACACGCGGCGAAAACGTGAAAAGGCGCGTGCATGTGGCTGCGGTGAAACGCGCCGAACCTGAACGACCGCGCAGACACATGTTTTAACGAACAAAACGGGGAACATAGACAAATTGAAAAGCATTTACTACGCATTATTTGGTATAAATCCGATCGATGTTTTATCGAGTACATACGTTGTCTTTTGTCAAAAACTAAAATGTTCTCTCTCTCTCCCTCTCTCCTCTCTTTCTCTAACAAAAATGATAAGAACAATAAATTTCTTCGCTGATTTTTATTGACGTGTAAATATATAAAAACGTTAACTGACATTGACACATAATTAATTAATAGTGCAAGTTTCTTTTTCTTAAAAAAAAAATAAATAAATATTGCAACGAGAAAAGAAAAGATAATTTTCCTTCCGTTGTTTGTTCACTTTTGTACAAACAGATAATATAAAACATGTAATATCAAAAACCGACCGGTCACATCTGCTTATTCAAAAGCATCCGCCTTTCTTTGAGGATTTTTACGTACGATCGCATAAGCCCCTCTGCGTCCACGAATGATCGATCGACGGTCGTTCGAATCTTGCTAGACGAAATGATACGGACGAGCGGGTGTCGCGCGCGCGCGATCGGGGGTAGGTTGATGGGAATTGCGGCACGTCGTTTATTCGATGGCGAACGAGGCGAATCGAAGTGAGGGATAACGTCGATGCGTTTACGCGCTTCCGTGTTTCCGCCGCAATATCCTGAAGCCCGCTGGATCCCGATAATCCGCGAGCGCGAAATAGCCGATTTGCACGTTTCGCGCTGATTGAGCGGGTGTGTATGTACTTTAACGCCGTGTTACTCGCGCGCGACCAAGAGGAACGAGCTCTTGGTAATAAATTTCGTCCCATTTCACGGGAACAACAAATCGACGTCGCCAGACGGCGAGGATCGTTGTTCGCGCGACGTAATGAAAGGTAAATACGTTGCCGCCTTTCGGCGATGACAAGTTGGACTCGCAGAGTCCCGCGTTTCACGAGCGTAATCGCACGCCAGCCGCCGCTCGTAAATCCGAATTAGTCCGCTGTGGAATTGCGCGAGATAGTCTCGAGCCTTGAAAGATACCGATAACTACGAACTTTTGTGGCAATCTGTTTGAAAGACTACTCGGAGACACCCGGGTGGTGCCCCCACGGTCCGTCGTCGGCACACGTTAGTTACCGTCTCGGAGCTGTAGCTCATAAGCCCGAACTTCGGTAAGCGTTAGATATAAATTACTACTTAGTTAGGCGTGATTTATGCGCTCAAGTGGAGTAGAAGTTGCATGTTGCGTACGTGAACACCCGCTCTCACGTACCAAACACGTTCCGGTCTGCCGTAAAGTTCTCTCTATTCAATTTTCACGCGCGCTTCGTCGTCGAATCGGAGTTCGAAGTCGAAATAACTTTCAATCCCAATTCGTATCTCGAAGTTGGAAAAGCGGCGTTACATTTCTATTCGAGGGTGAAAAAGAAAAATGCAAGTACGGCGCGAAGATGATTTCGCGCGGACATGCCTCCGTTCGAATCCGACATGTGTCCACGTGGGGTGATCGAGAGCGGAGTGAGATGACTCGAATTTCGCCGCTCCCGGCGAACGCCGAGCGAGAGAAATCGCGCTCGATTGGTATATATGGGAACTGTGAGGAATTAATTGCCGAATTAAGACCCCGAGTGTGAGTCACGCGCTTCGATCGATCGCGTTAATGGAATTCGCAACTTCCGCGTGCCAGTGTGGTGATAGAATAGAGGATTCCACGTGGAATATTGACTAACGATGATTTCCATACGATCGAGAGATGCGTTGAAATCAACGCTGCTTGATAGCTTAATTATCCGATTGTTGCTCGCGAGCTTTAATCGCTCCGGTGGAAATTCGCCCTATAAGGCGAGACGACGAATTTCCGATCAATTCCGATATAAACAAATATAAGAGAGGAATTTAAAATTCACAAAAATTTGTTATATTTTTAAATTTATAAATATCGCACACACAAATTAATTACAGTTATGAAATATTGTAACTAAAGAACAAAGTTTTATAAATTCCACACATTTTGCGCGCGATAGGATATATTTTACCTCCCGCCGCTTATACAATATAATTTAATAAAATACAAATAATATAATTATATTGAAAAGTAATAAATTATCGCTCTAGCTAGCTAGCTAGCATGCACAGGAGAATGTAGAATTACAGATTATTTATACATATATATATTTATACATATATATATATATATATATATGTGTGTGTATTATTCGTAATTCTCGGGTAAAGTCAGCGTTGCGATAAAATAATATTTGACGACACGAGAGTCTTCTCTAAATAATCTTGACTCGAGGAAGCTTACATTGACGACAGGAAACCGCCGTCTTGCGGACAGTAATCCGGGCTTTGCAAGTCAAATCGTGAAAATGGATTTTCGGCAAGGATCAGGAAGCAAGGAGAATCGCCGAGACCGGCGCGGCGGCGGCATTCACTACTTGCAAATTCCAGATGCCGCGAAGTTAAACTACTTAAATGTTTAGTTTCGCGAGAGAAGGGAAGTTGGTTTGGTGGAATATGCGATTCCGGGATTATAGAAATTTCGCCAACACAGTCGCGGTCCGTGCGCTAGAAAGAAGCGAGGAGATTTTTAAGTGTTTATACATTTTAATTTATACGAGATGCAAACGCGCAACTTGAGTCTTCGCGCGCGATTAAGAATAATTGCGACCTCGAAACTGTGTTTATTTCTCACAGGCTGCGTTTTTAGTTGATAAAATTTTAATTTTATTTCAGCGGTTACAAGCGGTTGTGGTCTTTATCTTGTTTCACCGGAGCTATAGTGGTAAGTGAAAATTATCCACTTAGTAGCACAATATCTTGTCAAATCTTTTATCTTTTAATTAATGTAGTCGCGGGATATATAATTACAAAACTAGCATCCGAGCGTGCGCAACGTTGATGGTAGTTTATTAACTCTTTGTTAAAACCTCAATGGCGAAAGGAGTAATTTATATTCCAGGGGGGGGGGAGCGAAGATAATTAATCGTAAGTGCGGCGTCGACAAAAAGAAAAAAAAGTCTCCGAGAGACGTGCTTTTGTTCCGTGAACTTCTTAAACCGGCGCGCCACGCCGGTAAGAAAAATTTGCAAAACTTGAGTCGATCGCTAAATAAGCAAGATTGTTGGCAAGATCTTGGCTCTTCCCTTGGCTTCCTCGTGGTTTTCCTTAATTAAGGATTCCACTCATTACCATTGCGGCAAACCACCTCGACCCCTTTCCGCCGTAAGTGAACGAGATGGAGCGGGTGTGCAGCAAGAAAAAGAAAGAATTTTCATTCTCCAGATTATGGCGTTTTTTCCGGCTTAGACCCGGATGGAAACTTGTATCCCACGAAGACGATGACGCACATGACGCTAACAGCCTTCCGCCCCCTTCATCTCGACATCACGAAGATTTCCAACGCAACGGATTACAGCAACGTCAGAGGGAAGGAAATAAATAATGGCGGAAGAGTAATCGCGATGAAAAAATTAAGGTAGATAAATGAATACGAAGTCTAAGACGTGCAACCAAAGAAAATGACGTTATTTTTCCTTCCCCCACGTCTGCTTGACTGTCATAAGAGATAAAGTTTACGACGGTCGTAAAATGTATTTAAAAAGAATTGTACAACTTCAAGACAAAAAATGTCTCACATTAAAATTAATTTGAAAAACGTTTTTGTTTCCTCCCTTGTTCGTGAATTTCGTGTTGAAATGTCTTTAGCAAAGTGTCTTCGGAAGCACATACGTCGAATAGATAAGAAAGAAAATCTTGCGCATCTTTTACAAATAAGAAGCTCGTCAGGGATGAGCTGTGTGGTCTTTGAGAACATAAAACTGATAATTTTGCCTGTGATGAAAATATGACAAACGCGTTCTCGAAGGCGAGAAGCAGGATTGTGCAACAATAAGTAAGCAAAAGAAACTCGGCGTGGAAGAAAACAAATATTTTCAAGACATAAGAGATACTCGAAGGAATACCGTCGTAGAAGCGGCCATTCTTCTTTTTCACGCCTTTTTCTTCGTTCTTTCTTTCTAACGGAAAAGGAGCTGCAATCAATACACGCGTCTTATCTTTCACCTTCTTTGCCGCCATCTCGTTGCGCCGTCCTTGTTGAAACATTCCAACAACTTCTCGCGCATGTATAACACCGTCATAAGAGCATCTTCGGGATCATCACTTTTCTTTATCGATCATCTGTTTGCGAACGCGCTTTGTGCGGAAAAAAAATGTTCACTGTATAGAGAAAGGACGTAAAAACCTTTTCTGCTCGGAGAACAAAGAAAGGCGAAGCAAGTTCATGTGTCTCGAGACTCATAAGAAGTTCATCTACTTGCGCGCAAAGTTGCTACTCGCAAACGAATTACTCTCCCGCGACATGCTCGTCCCAGCGTGATAGTTTCGGGTTTGCTTTTATTATTTCCGAGATAGAGCTCGCGAGCTTTTATGCGAGAAGACCTTCACTTGCGAAAGCGGAAGAGAATAAGAAGCAGAAAAAAAGCAAATAAACTGCGACTACACTGACATAAACAAAGTCAACGCGGAAGTTTTATTTGAACTCGTCTGTTTTATTCTCGGGATGTAAGAAAAATCGACGCACTTGTGTCGTCGCGGGTTCGTTAATAACGGACTCTTGAATTTGCTGTCGTTCAATATTGATACATTTTGCAGGAATTTAATCCGTAGATCCGGCGAGGTAAGGGAGAGAGAAGGGCGAGATTCGGGTGATAAAGGAGAGAAAATTTTATCGATATACTCGCTCGCTTCCACGGGAGGAAGTCGCGCCGCCTGGTAATAATAATGCTCGATGATAAACAGTGCTGCCTCGTATCCTGTAGCTGATAAAATTTTAATTACAGCAGCGCGCATGTATTCGGTAGATTATGAACCTTAATGCGATTAAAAGTTGGATTTCCGTTCCGGAATAAACGCGCGAAACACGGTACGATGATTACATCTCTGTTAAGACGCGGTTATGCAAACGCTGATAATTGTTACTAAGTAGTTCGAAGTTTATATTGTCGTCGATAAATCAATTTCACTCCTCGCTATGCTCATCGCGACGTTGCATTATATTTTAATTCACATTAGCGCCTCGCATCTGATTATACAATACTCGACGATGCGTTTTTTAAGTAATATCCCGTCCTCCCCCTTGCGGGTGCAAAATTCTTCGTTCCGCGTCTTAAGGAGCGACAGTCTTTTTGTCGCGTTTCCTGCAGTTTTTAAGTTGAACCATTAGCGGAAGAGCTTCGTAGAATTTGATTAAATAGTAGATTAGACGTAATTGCTAAAAATCACAGGGGTATTTTTGCTAGCACGCCCGCTCTTTGAAGATTAATGGACGCGACAACTTTTGAAAGCAAAGTTAGCTAGACCAGTCAAAAAAAAAAAAAAAAATCGATGTAACACGTACACATATACATTTAGAGGCACATGCGGCAGTTTTATGTGCATGCGCGTATTACGCAAAGTTAAACTTTTATCAGGGAAATGGACTAGAATTTCGTTTGCCTTATTGCAGAAGTGCTTTACATTGATATTTCTCGAGACTTCTTAACAGTAAACAGAAACAAGTCCTTTTACAAGTGATATTTCCGAGCCTACGTAGCAAAACCAGTCCCGACGTCTGGAAAAGCAAGGAAAACTCTCTTGCACTATCCATAAATCATTTCTCTCCGCTTCTCTTTCTGAGAATAAAGTCAGAATAAAACAAACTGAAAACTACATGTTTCATATGTCCGTGTCTTTACGTTTTTACATCAACTACATACATATTAAATTAAAAAGCTATTGAAATTTTTCTTTGAAGTGATCTCTGCTAGTAACATTAATAAATGTTTTTAAAGATTATTTTAATAATCATTTAACAAAAACAATAATAAATATTGTAAAACGTTATTTTTCTCCCTATTGTTGCAAACTCGACAGAAAACGGCTTTCCCTTTCTTTCTCGGCTCAGTTACGCAGAAGAATCATAATAACTTATACGAGGGGCGAATCTGCCGAGGACATACACAAATGCGGGACGAATGACACTGATGTTCAGGGACATTAACTTCTGCCTACGCTCGAAAAAGGGCGCGGGACACGCGCGCGGTGATAACCCTCCCGAATAACAAATTAAATATCGTCGTAGATTAAGAAAATCTAATGACACACACACACACCGCCGCCGCCGCCGCTTTGGATCCTTCAGCGGATTTGCATTTACATTCCCGTAAGTCGCTCATAAACATGATGCTGAAAGAGAGATGCTGACTGAATTTAAGATCATAGTTGGTTTGCTGAATATTAGAGAACATCAAATAACATCATGAGAGATAATATTTCGAGAATATTAAATAACATTATATTTACTTGTATATTGCAGGAAGAGCGTTCTCTCTTTCTCTGCGAATGAAATAAACACGTACACACGTTGCGGAATTTGAGAAGATCGCGGAATCGAGAGAAGACACGCGAAGGATAGAAAATTTCGCGGAAACGCGGGCGTCGGTACGATTACACCTTCGCAGGATCATCGTTCATGACGACGCGCTCTTAGCCGTAGTGGGTAGTTAGGCTCGTATTACATTTACGCGACGTGCCGCATTAATTTATTATCCCGTAGTCGCGTTAGCCGTGGCTATGCCGGTGCTCCCGTTACAGGCACTAAGGTAATTATAACTCAACTCCCGACACGCGAAACTATGCAAAGCCAATCTAAGCTCTGTACCGATCCACGTCTTGCTCCTTTCCCTTCCCGTCACCGAGCGCGTCTCTTGTTTTCTCCCTCGCCGTCGCACCTCGCCGGTGCCATCCCTCAGTCTTTCCGTAAAGCTTCCCTTCCGTCGTAAACCGACGTCTTAGATAACGAAGATCGGTGTCGCGTGATGGATCGGCGCCACCTTCCTATTAAATTGTGTCCTGCTCCGGCCGAGCGTGCAGACGAAGAACGAAGCGCGAAGCACAGGGAAGATCGTATTCCATCGGAGCCGCGACATGACGCGCGTATTTTTCGTCGGTTTTCTACGGTTTTATTACGTCGAGATTTAACGGCAGAAATGATGGATGCCACCTTGTCCACCGCAAAAAAATCCGCGCGGTATGAACGCACGATTTGACGAACGATGAACTTTAACTCCCGACGAAAGTGGCTGTAACGTTAACGACGGCATTCAGCATTCATTTTCGTTTCGTCAGCATTGTACAATATGTATTTTGCAAATAAATAATTGTAGAAATTAAACGGATGTTTTATTTTGGTCTTTTTTTCACCTGACGAAAAATCACAAACGAGCTTCACTCGCTGACCGCGAAGAGGAATCGCGCATGCGAAAGAGAAAGAAAAACGGAGAGAAGAAGGCCCACAAATCGCCGCGACACCAACGTTAACGCTCGGCGACGCGTGGCTCCAAGCGAACAACGACGGTAACGACCTTCTTAAAGCGGCGCGAAAGTTCGTTTGTCTGATACTTCCGATACATTAAGCCGCGGATTTGTGACTCCGGCGCGGAATTCGGATTAGCAAAATTGCATTTTACGGCTCGCGGGCGCAGTCCGGGGTACATAAATTTACCGCGAGACTACGCGCGTCCTCGCCTCTCCGCAATCGATCCGCGCGGCCGCGCGCCCGTCTTCTTCCGCGTTATCGTTTCGCATTTCGCCGACGCTTTACGATCGTCGATGGCATAAGTATCTCACGATCGGAATCTCCATCACATCGCGAACGTCCGGCGAAGAGAAGCTCATGTGTAACACACGGAACGCTAGGATTAGCGCCTTTCTTCTCGCGGGTAATGGAAAATTTTGATGTGAGTTTATGGAAATCATAAATCTTCCGGGCGAGATGAAGGATTTTTCAAGTTGGGTATTGAATTCGCGGTTTACGGAAATGCATTCGTTTCTCGATGTAGAACTTTTCGAAATAATGATTGAAGAGGCGAGAGAGAGAAAGAGAGCGAAAGAAAAAGGGAAAAAGTAAATACGTGACCGAATTGCAAAATGGCTTGAAAGTGTAGATAGTTGCATGATATGCAGCCTATATACAATCTATATATAAAATAACGCTTGTAACATATCTTTCACAATCTCGTAATTTATTTCAGTCTATCTGTTTTTTCTAAATAAATATTCTTTCGAAAAACACAATATTGTTTCAAACATAAAAAATAAAATAATAATAAAGTAAAAAAATATAATATTGAATGTAACTAACTCTCAATATAAATATATAATATGCGAGAGAGTAAAAATTAAATAGAGTAAAAATTAAATTGTTCATTCTCTCTCTTATAAAAAAATTTGAGGCAGCGAAAACTATCGAGTGTGGTCGAACTCGTTTGACCTTCGCATAAAGCGATTCCTTTGATATTGCGAGCGCGGCGTTGCGCAACACCGAGCATAGCTAGGTTTGATGAAACTTTTAATTCCACCTCTCATACGTCCGATGATTTTATATTTACGCGGACGTGCATGTTTTATTCAAAGACGACGATGTTACGTGCCATCTTACGAGAGTCTTCGTCTTTCCTCCCTTGGTCGGAGGGAAGTAATGCGGATTGCCCTTTCATTCGGAGCTAAAATTTATAGAGGTCCCTGCGGCATTTTCCCTTAAGAGAGATTTTAAAAATGCAAAAATTCTTTCTCGCGCGCGCACGGCCGTGTTGAATTATGCGCGGCTTCGTGTTCGCGTCGCTATCCGGGCCACATTGTAGCGCGCGTCGCGCAAGAAATTGAATTACGATCCGTTGAATACAATGGGAATTAGCGAGCTTGCGATTCGTTTCTCTCGTACATTCCGCTCTCGACTATTTTACAAACGATTTAATTCCCCGAGCAGTGTTCGTCGATATCAGCCTGCCGCTGATGAGCTTGAATGAGAAAATTATATATGAAAACAAAATAGAATTTTATTAAAACAAATTAAATTGGTCTTTCCCTTAAGAGAGATTAAAGAAGAATATTTACTCTGCTAAAATATGTAATATTTGACACGCTTGTATATTTGCCTTTAAAATGTGTCGCGACGAGTGCATCCAACTCTCTAATTTCAAAGGATACTTTATCTTTACTCTTCTTGAAGCAAAATGCGACAAATTAGAGCAGTAGCATAATTTCAACTCGTGTCACGACGCGTGCGCTCGTCTCTCTTAAAAATCCTTAATTAACTGTCCGTTGAGGAGGGAATTGAGCGTGAGATGCGCTCAAAGACACGGACTTACGAGCCCGATCAGTCTGCCGATATATTTTACGTATGCCGCGCGACCGCAGCTCACTTGGTTACGGAACGACGTTGTAATATCGACAGGCGCGCGTTGTATATCGCGACAGGATTTTCCGTGCCAGCGACGTTATCGACGTAAGGCGCGATATAACGACGCCACGATATGGCCGCTATACGTTTTGTCCTGCTCGCGTAACCGGCGAATGTTCTGCGGCGTGTCGTGGGATCATTCCGTTGGATTTTTTATACTGTCCGACCACCAAAGCTTGTATTATATAGAGACCGTGCGGCCGCCTTGCTGGGAATTATATTAAGGGTAAGATAGCGGAGACGTTGTCTCGAGGGAGGCTTCGCGCGGGCGCAGCGAGCCGAGTCTTCCTAGGGAACGCGAAACGTTCTCGTGTTCCCATCTTGGATCCGTCGAACTTGCGAAAATTATGCCTCTCTGTGTGGCTGTCTCTAACGCCATTATAAAGACAAAAGCGTGTGTTATTCAGTTTGTTAATTTATTTAATATTCTATTTATTGTTAATTCGTGAATTGTTTGAAACTCTTGAAAAGTTACAATTTTCTCTTCTGTATCGTTTTCAAATTTCTTTTAACAAAAGATTTAACAAACACTTTTTTAACAACTTTACGTGTTATCACCTTCGTAAATCTTCCCTCCGAAAATTCAAAAACTTTAAAAACTTTCACTAGAAAATATATAGAATGTAATATTTTTACTATATTTTACGCGAATAAACTCCGCGAATAGTTCAAGCAATCCGTAGATAAATGATCGTGTAGTAGAGGATCTGGGGCATCTTCTATTCTACAGAGAAATAGAGAGAGAGGAGAGAGCGAGAGGGCGATATACCGGTTTACGAACGTCTGATTTCGCATACCGGAACGGATGGCGACAATATTTTCCAGAGCGACGAAGTGTCGGATGAGCGAGAGGTGGCGCGTATACGTAACGGCTGTGTACACACATCCGGGCCGGAGAGGCTGCCAAGGCGAGGGATGAATTCGCGAGAAAAGGATGAGAATAGAACCACGTATATATACTCGGGGTGCAGCGAAGGGAGACGACGACGTGTCGAGACGAGAAAGCGAACGGGACGCACCGATAGCACGAGGATGCTCGAAGAGGTGCGAAGGGTGATTCGGAGAAAACGCGGTTTCCGGGGTGGGAAGGAGAGAGAAGAAGAAGAAGAAGGTGGAGAGCAAAGCAGGGGTCACGTTCCATGGAAGTAACTTGGCCGGCAAAGCCTTCGGGACTATCAAACTTTCGGCTTGATACATCGAGTCCTGGCAACTTCGCTCTCCTCCCCTCTTCCCTGCGCTGCGTTCGCTCTTCTGCGTTCATTTCGATTCTCCACCGTTTGCTTACTCTCTCTCTCTTCTTCTTTCTCGCCCGCTTCTTTCCGCTCTTTTTTCCGCACATAGACTGATCAGACTCCCATTGTGATTCGTAACCGGCGCGAGATATCGTCGGACTTCTTCGGGGATAGAAGCCGGCTCTATTTGCGGCCGTTAAATACGACGGCAGGTACAGGGGCCGAGAGAGCCGATCTCGTCTACCACCTTCTCTCGTATCTCCTCATACCTTCGAGTGATCAAGGAATGTGCGGACCGGGCGTACCGCGTGGTTTTATTGGCGGTCGTTTATTGGACGTCGGCGAAAGAACGCGAATTGTTGCGTCGAGATAACACATCCGTGGGACATAAACGTGCCTGTCGATCGAGATGAAAGGTTCATCTGGAAGATTGATCGACGTGGATTCCTCCGAGAAAATTTTTTCGCAAAAAAGCGATGAAATGCAGCGTAATATATAAAATATAATCAAATGACGCTGGAATTTTTTAAATCGAAAAAAATATCTTTAATATAATTCTTGACATAAAAATTTTTTATTAAACAATCGATTTGAAATGTTTTTCAGGAAATGGATTGCCGCAATTGTTTGTGCACGCGCTACAACTATTTGTACCCAGTGACAGAGTGACATAATACGAAACGCCTGAAATTGTCATCGCGTGAAACCTGCTAGTGAAACATGTAGATCATTGACAGGCGCCGCGCGACGTCCGACCGAAGTCGAGTCCGTTCTACTTAACATGATTCAAATCACGTTCACGTCAGAAAATCAAAGAATAATAATAACACGAATAATTTTAATCGCATTTAACACAGAAAGATATTACTCAGTTTTACTTTTGCTGAATATTCATTTCTCGGATAAAAAATTCTAAAAAAAAAAAAAAAACAACAGAACAGATTTGTTTTATTTCTCAGTACTTACGTTGAACAATTGCACTTCGCGGATAATAATCTCGAACAAGCGCGAAAGAAAGAAACGGAAAAAAAGTAATTACCTTGCTGAAACGGGTACAACGCGGAAATATAGATAAGTACACATCTTTCGGGGGAATCCGCGAAGCGGAAAAGAAAGGAAGAAACGGCGGACACGGCCGGTTGTTAGGCATAAGTGGACACGGCATTCGAGATAAAATACGAGCTTCGCAGTCGGCGACGAGGGTTGGAGCCGCGAGGACGGGCTATTAGATTATGGGTGGTCGAACAACAAGATTGCGGACGCAGGGGAAGAGGCAGTCCATTAGTTTCGCCAGCCGTATCTTGCGTCGTGTAACTGGGTTAACAATTTGGCGCTCTCGTTTATTGCCGTCGACCACCGTATCTCTCGAACGTGCTGAGCACGGGGATCGGCGACGTTGCCGACGTTTATGATGCGAGTTGGAGAAATTATGCAAAACTGTTCTTTTTTTTCGTAACACAAAAAGAAGCAAAACATCCAGAGACAATTCTTTCGTTTTTAACACTTTTCCAATTTGTCCACTCACTTTATTCGTCCGCTAATGACATCCTTAAGTACTATTTTTTTGTCTAAACTCGATTTTCTATCGATTCGAGACGTGTATTGAAATGTCAACAATTCACATACGGCTTTCCTCCTCCTCCTCCCCAACGCAACGATTATTTATTGCGATGCAATATCGCAACTACAACAGCGGCGCGTAGACGTACGGAGTTTCGATGTAAGTTGGAGACCGATGAAAGTTTTATTGTTTACCGTCGTGATATAAAATAGAACTTTCTTCACATATCCACATTTCACGAAAAATCTACTTCACTTTCGAATATCTCATAAAGAAAGACGAGGTTCTACGAACGCGAGATTGCATTTGTGTTTGTACATGGCGTGCGATTCGATTTTCATTGGCAAACAATTGATGTACGACACGAAATGAAAGATAACGATTCGGCTCGCGGCGTCGCTGCGGGGCTGCGCTCGTTCCTGTTTGTTTGTCTTTTCATCGTGCATCAAGGTAGTGGTATAACCAGCTGTTTATGGAGACGTAAAACGCAAACGTACGAGACGGAAGTATTAACATAATGGCGAGCGTTTTCCGCGCGGAGATGTAAAAAAAAAAAAAAAAAAAAAAAGAGTTTTCTTCCCCGATTCAAACGCGCGCGGCGAGCGATGTCGGTCTTTATTCGACGTACGAGCGAGGAAAGAAAATATCGGGTATCAAATAACTGCATACTACGTGCGCTCGCGTGCCCGGCGGAATTAAATTCCGTCGAGACACTGGAGAGTGCTCTCGCCGACTTTTTCGGGACATTGCATGAGAGAATAGCGATTTCACCTTGACGCAGAACCGTTCTTTCGTTTCTGCACGTGTCTGTGGTATCCGACACTCGTTCCCATGATGCTCGCAATCTTATCTTCCTCGTCCATTCTGTGATCGATCCGAAAATGAAAGAATAAGCAGATTCTTTCTTTGCTGTTATATTACCGATAAAAAAAATCCAGCGTATTTAAAGATGACTAATTGTAAGTTATTAGAGTATAAAAAAAAAAATAAAAATATTAAGTCGAAGAGAAGGAGACAGAAGTGAGAGAAAGAAAGAGACGGAAAAATGTTCTAAAGAGGTACTTCTACGTCACAAACGAACGATCAATTCGCGGTTTTTTTCAATCTACTGACGAAGAATACCATTGCGATCCTTTTAACTTCCTCGAGCACTCGCTGTATCCTGCGCGAGCGGCAGTTCTTTAGTTTCATGGTATCCGGATCGGCTGAAGTGCCTCGGATTAAACGGATCCGGCTCACCGCGCGAAGGCACTCTTTCCCTCTCCCCCTTCTTCTCAGGAAGGAAGACGTTTAAGGGTTTTACCTCTTTGCCAGGCACTCGCAATAATTTTCTTACAGTCCGCTAGCCCGTCCGGTTCCCCCACGCGCTATCTTTCTCTCTCTCTCTTTCTCTCCTTCTCTCTGTTCTTTCTTCTCTTTGTTCTCTCCCTCCCGGCATGGATACACACTCCGAAAATTTTCCAGCAATTCCGCTGACTGCTGTTAGATACGCTCACGATTCCCTCCGGGACAGAGACAAATGTAACCGTTGCACGCCTTGCACGAAAAATAGCTGCTTCTAATTTTTTCTTCTTCGCTTGTCTTTCTCTCGATTTTTTCTCTTCTTTCTTTCACGTAGTCGTGTGTGTGTGTGTGTGTTACATCGACAGACGAATAACAACGCAAAACACACATAAATTGTCATAAGCATATTGCGTATACTTTCACTAAAGTGTCGAAATGAATTAATAATGTATCTGACGTGCGCGTTACATGTACGTAAATACATACATACGTGCATGCGCGCGCTATTTCGGAGTTGAACATTAACTGCGAAAACATACGAAACATCGACTACTATGTGAAACAACGTGGTGCGGCGCGACGCGTATGTTAACCGCGTTAATACCGCACAAACAAGTTGTTTTCGCGTATATACGCGGCTTGAGGAACAAAAGGGCCTCGACGCGATTCATGCGCAATATTCTGGGCGATATACAAGACCATATTACGGTAGCGCGCGTACATCCGGAGAGAATTGGCTCGCTACGCCAAGAACGTGTTCGTCGAGCTGGCGTGCTTCGTCGCGGAATGCATCGCTTCCGCAGCGAGTGCAGTCCGATGTTTCGTTACAGTTCGCTTGCAACGTCAGGTGAAGTATTCATCCTCCTCTTCCTTCTCTTCCTCTCCCTCCTCGTCCTCCTCCTCCTCCTCCTCTCGCTGCGTCACGTAGTTCTCTCCGCGCGCGCGAAGGGAGGAGGGAACCGCCTGTCCTAATCCTCGAGAAGAAAACAAAGCGAGAAAAGGGTTGGACCGCGCGTATCCTCGGAAGAGCGGAGCGACAATGCCTCGATGTTTTTATAATGCCCATCTCCCCACCGGCTCCCAAAAACGTTTCTCAAAATAAATGCCTTCCTTTTCAAATCCACCCTCGGATAGCTCGTAACAAACAATGCCGCTCGGGGGAGGAGATTAATCGCGAATGTTGAGACGCCTTTTACAGTTGCGTGGGACGATTTGATAGTGTTCTTTTTTTTTTTTTTTTTTCGAAAGCTTTCTGAGTGAATGCGTAGAATTTAGTGAGAATAAGCGTTGCGAGCGAAAAAGTACACAATCGTTTCGTCAAAGTAGCGCTTGAAAATCGCGACATTACGTACACAATTCCGCAATGTTACGTTTTAATTAAATATGAAACCGAGTGTACTTTTATGATTCACATATTACACAAATCATATTATACGAAAACGTCGAAAGACCTGAGTATTAAAATAAGAAACGTGGCGGACGCCGTAATGTTCGCCATTACAATTTGGAAGTATGCTTTTATATCTCCTTGATGTTATTGCCTCACATGTTGTAAGAGCGGCGAGCTTCTGGTGTATCGTTTCGAAACAAATGACCCTCTTTGATCGCGCGACTCTTGATATATCCTTCGTCGCGCTTCTCGGATGGACGAGAGCCAACGGAAACGAACGTTGTGCGCAACGAGAAAAAAAAATCGCGGAGGATAAGGAAGTGTAAGGACAGTAAAACGTCGTTTATGGGCCGATCGGATGAAAAGCTCAGTGAATGCTTCTCTTTCCTCTCCCCTCTTTCCACTATATTTCGCCCGGAATAGCTTCGTATCTGGACGTACGCTTGAGACTTCCATAGGGGGACACGGGATACATTATAATTTCCCATAAAACGCTTTACGATGACAAAACGCCGTGAACGTCTTCCTGTGTGACGGCCATCGGAGGAAGTTATAGTTTCAGAGACGATCTTGCAATAAAACCGGTCTATCCGCGCATGTGTAACGCACGAAATAATCTTTTCTCATTCTTCGTGACATTGCAAAAATTATTCAAGTTACAATAACCTCGTGTGTTTTGTTGCTTATTGTTGTTTGTTTGATATTCACACATCGCGTAAAGAGAAAAACTGCAAGATTTATTGTGAGATATGGTTAATTAGTGAAATCTGCATATTGAGTGTCACATTTACAACTTATGAATAATGAAAAAAGTTAGTTGTACCACAAGTTTTTGATATAAAATTACAGTAAAAAAGTATTAAAATTATTAAGTAAAATAGTACAATTATCAATTATTAATTATTAATTATTAAGTAAAATTATTAATAATTATTATTAAATAAAATAATATTGTATTACAATATAAGTTATAAAAAAATTGATTTGGGGTTCAGATAACCTATTCAATTTGGTAGAATATCCCGTATTTCGTTCGTGCGGCTTTGTGAAATTACCACAATATTGAATACGTACCTCTGTCTGCGTCTCTCTGGAACCGGACACTTGCGCCGGCATCTTCGAGAGAAACCGCAATGGCAATTTATCCGAGACGCCGGTGGTTTCGAGGGAAGAAATCAGGGACGCTGCCCCTGAAGACGAAGGGACGAAAGAAGAAGACGAGACGAATGGTCGTTCTTTGCTTTTTTTTTTTCATTTTTTTCAACAGGAACGTACGTTTATTTTGCACTGAGCAGAAATACAAGCTATTCATGAAAGATGAGGTTACAGCGGCCGCAAGCCCCCGCCCCTTTCCTCTCCACCCCCGCCCTTCCACCTTCCGCGCGCACATTCACAGAGTTCTTCTCGCTTAACATCTCGCAACGCCTCTTTCTCTCGTCCCCCCACCCCCTCGTTGAATCTCAACTCTCCCTCGATCTTCCCGTGTTTTGACCGACGCATCACAAATCATCCCTCGATCCTATGATCTTTTCCTCATCACCGCCTTGGATGTAGAGCAAGATAATAATTATACATGTACATGTAATTACATTTGTGCATTAATATAATTTAATATACATACATGATATATATATATTATATCTTAGAAAATAAATATATGTATTTATATATATATTTCAATATTTTCGTTTACTCCGCCTCTTTCGTGTAATTCTCCTTAAAAAATAACGATATTTAGAGTACGCTACGGTGTAATGTAAGAGCCATCAAGAGAGGAAAGAAAAGAATGAAGAGGAATGAAGTGCTGCGAGGCGGGCCCGAGCCGCTCATTTTCTCCTCTTCTCGCGCACACGCTTCGTGTCATGCACACACAGCCCCTCTTCTTTTTATTCGCGCGTACTTTCCCGCCTTTTAATTCATTCAATTTCTCATTCACACACTCGTTCTACTTCGCTCGTCCCTCGCTTTCACCCTCGTGCAACGTTTCTTCTCTCTTTTCGTCGCGTTCGCGATGTTTCTTCCATTCTTTCTTTCTCCCTTTCAATCTAATACACGCTTATATACATTCGCGAACAGAAACACACACACATACGCACACGCATGCACACACTTTCGCTCTTTTTCTCAAACTCTCTGTCAACTCTATTTCTTCCTGCCATAACCATCACAATGGATACAGCCATTTTCACGCTAGGCGGGTTAGATATTTTTTGATAAGTCTCTTGCGCATTTTACAAGGCAAACGGATCGAAAGGTGGCGATAATTCTCGAGTCAAAGGGTAGCTAATGCAGTTAAGCGTTAAGTAGACATCAATTAACGAACAATGTAACGACTACGATCGTCGTGGATCAACGAGGGCGATGAGACTCTCCTAAACTGAGACGACAAACACGGAAAAAGGAAACCAAGCCTTTGTTGCTGAAATTTAGCGACTTTATTTCCATGTTTTTCCCGTTCTGCAACATCCTCCTCGACGTACAGTGCAAAACACCAAGTTTATCTCAACGTTGGCGAATATCGTAAACGACTCATCACGCACGCATACATCTCTCGCGCGCGTTTTTTTTTTTTTTTTTTTTTTTTTTACAAGGATTGTACGTTAATTAGCGAACGGGCCGGCCCTGGCGCTAATTTCCCCGCCTAATAACAATATTTATAAGCTCGCGCGTGTGCGAGATTTGATCAAATTTGGCTTCGTCGAATCGATCCTTCAACCCCAGTACAACTTCTTCTTAAACGAGGCTGTGGGAACGTCGTAACGCGGATTCGCGCAGCTCGGCTCGCATAAAATCGGAAGGAAGAAAAAGTTCGCGCGTGCCGAGTGCGATTCGCGCGAGAGACGTTTTTTTTTTGACAATCGCGCGCGTTCCGAATTGCGAGAACGCGACGCGAAATATAATATCAACTCTTAAGAAGGACTCGTAAAAGCAGGCTCACTCACAAGCACAATGAGAAATTTGTTTATTAATGGTAATTATTTACAAAGCGCGCGGCCGGCCCGGTCGCTCCGATAGCCGAGAAGAAGCGTGCGCTTTTTTTTTCGACAACGCAAAAATCTCTAGGCAGACAACAATTATAAATCGACGAGAAACGTGGCGCGCGCGCGAATGAGGGATACATAATACCCCGGGTAACATTTATATTCGTTGAATTGACCGATCTCTCGGCGAAATAGCGCGCGATTTTAACCGCGCGATTTCGCGCGCGAGAAGATGGAAGCTCTGAAAATAATAAAAATAAAATTTCCATCCTCGCGCCACGTCACATCAAATCGACACGGAGTCGCATTTCTCTCTCTCTCTCTCTCTCTCTCTCTTTGTGTCGCGAGACTCGATTAACTCTTCGTGTAAGTGACGAAGGTGCGAAAGATCGGCGATTGTGCGGCTGATATCGCTCACTTCGCGGCGCGCTTCATCGATCGAGCAGCGATGATCTGTGTGCACACATCGAATCGAAAGATTTTTAACCGCAAACTGTAGACACGAGGAACGCTCGATCGGTGTATGTGCACGTACGTGTTTATGTATGTGTGGGAGCGTGTACGTGGAGCGATCCCCGTGTACCACACGCGCTCAATATAAAATATAATTAGTTAACCAAAAAATCTCAATTCATAATATTATGTATACATAACACTATACGAATCTATGTGCTAGAACGTTTAAAACTTAGACGGCATCATCCGTTTTTTCATCTTTTTTTCTTCTTTTTTTTTGTTTTGTTTTGTTTTGTACAATCGACAATAGAAAAAAGAAAGAACAATACGCAGCGGTAATTATTTCGTAATTTATAATAATATACAATGATGTAACATTAATAATAATATTTCAGCGTCGTTAATATAAAGGTATAATATATAATAAAGACTCTGTGTAGTAAATAATTTATGTAAAAATTTCTGGCGAACACTAAGAAATCGCACAAAGTTTGATTCTCGCGTCACTCAAGACTCTTCTAACACACATACATTGTATTTGGACGCGCACATCATACACCACACACGCACGCACAGACACATTATGCACATTATACATATGCAAGCAAATTACACATACAATTGGTTGTTTTTCCGTTCGTTTTGTACATCTTTTACGCTCGCATTCTCGCGTTTTGCATTTGCACATTGCCTCGTCGCGTAACTAACTTTTACGCTAGACAGAAGTTTTAGTTTAAAAATTGGCCGAAACCTCGCTTGGACGCTTGCTGATCTCTTCTTCGCGTCGCTTCCCTTTCTGTTCTCCGTTTCGACGAGTGCAACGTAACGAATCAAAGAAAAGAACAAGAAAGAAAACAAAGTGAAGCTCGACAGAGTTGCGCAGAAACGAGCTACTTGTTCGTACATATAATATAATATTCACAAAGAACCATTTTGCTTTAAACGCATACTAGAAGCCGAGAGAAGCGAATGAGGATCGATAACATCGGCAATTTAACAGTAAACAGTCCCGAGGAAAGCGAGAAACTCGGAAAAAAAACCGGTTTAAGAAACGCGCGAAGCAATTTAGCGCGACTTCCGTTCTCGCCAGACTTCCTACAGCACGCGCGCATCCGCGTGAAAACGTCGCGCGATTCGTCCTGCAGAAAGGCACGGAGAAAGATAAAAAAGAAATAAAGAAAAAGATCGAGCCACTATGCATCGCGAAACTACTCGAGTCCTTTAGACTCGAGTGGCACCAGTTTCGAGAACGCAAATGGGTTGCATCCCCGGCGCGCAATTGTATCTCCCATTCGTTTCTTCCTCCCGGCGCGTGATCGAGAATCGATCTCTCACTTTGAAGAACTCGATAGTAGTCGCAAACGTCGCGTCTCTCGTGTGCCTTGCCCGTGAAAATTTGATAGGATCATTCCCGTAAATATCAGTTCAAGTTAACTGAGATTCGACTTCTCTCTCTCTCTCTCTCTCTCTCTCTCTCGTTTCTGTTCACACACATACACCCACACACTCTTTCTCTTTCTATTCAAGAGACGAAGAAACGGTTAAAACTTCGCTCAACATCGCTGTCAGTTAAACTTCAATTAACTTCAACGTGTGTTTACGATCCGCGGAAAATACAGAAATTTTTTCGACCAGCGCCACGCTGATTTCTCCCTTTAAGCTCGTTCGTACTTCCTTTGACAACTCTCGCCGGATTATAAATTCCTCCTCTGCGAAAAAAAAACGTTTCTCGGGATCGGCAAATAGGCCTGCGCAATTAGGCGGGAGCGATATTTCCGCGAGAGGTTCGTCTTATGTTTTTTTTCTTTACTTCCGTCCACGAGGCGTTCGCTCGTTCTCTACAACGGGGACGTTTGTTGGGGCTCGACACGTTTTCTCGTCTTTCTTCTCTCTCCCTATCTTTATCTAGCTCACACCCTCTTTTCCCCGTCACGTCGTCTTTTTTTTCTAACTACCGTAATCCTAACGAAATACTCTAATATATATATAATATACATTTACATATATTTATATATTTATATATATTTATATAATAGCCGATACAAATATCACATGTGATCACCTACTTGCGCTCGTTACACGAGCTTCGCTACACCTTGTACAAAACGTCGAGTCTTCGAAGTAAATCAGCACGTCTCGACTCTTTTATTCTCAAGTCGCGATGAAGTGGTTAAGTCTCAAACCTTTGGGAAAAAAACGTGTCTTTCTCTTATGTTCCTGTATTTTTTATTTTTTATTTTTTTTTGTATTTTTGTCTTTTGTTTTTTTTTACGTAAGTTCCCTGCGCTTTGTCAGGAAATAAGTTAGTCAGGTTCCTAGAATCGTATACAATGCGTTTCGCGTTTCGTCCATTCTCGTTTTCTGCCCGGTGCTGTCGCGCGCGCGACTATCATCGGATTTTCCTTTGCTGATAACGTCCAAACACTCGCTCCGTAGCACGAGGCTCGCTAAAGTTTATATTTTAAATTTAAAAAAACATGTACAATCACATTTCCGACAGATTAAATTTCGCAGACGATCGCGATACGTACGAACGACTCGTGGCGCGAAACATGTTTACGCGCGCAAATGCCATTTTTTTGCGGGGTACGAGAGCCGGAGATATTTTTAGCGGAAAAAGACTCTCTGCGTCGGCCTTTCGTCAAACAGTCCCAAGAAATGCAGCGCGAAACGACGCTTGTCTAAACGGGATATGATCGATAACTAATCCGACCTTTCGCGGAAGATGACGCTGAGTTGTCAGCGGAGAGCAAAGAGCGCGATATCGTAGAAAATCCGATCGTTCATCGATATCAAATGCACATAACTGTTCAGTCGACAATTTTTTTTTTTTTTTTTTTTTTTTGTCACTGATAGATATAAGTATGATAAGAACACAATATTGGAAAACATGGTACACGGTTATTGTTTACATCTCGAAAGAATTTTTTTCGACGGAAGCGTCGAAAAAAAAGAAGATGAAGAAAAAGAAAAAGAAAACCTGACGCCGAGAGAAAGAAGCGACAACTGCACAAGCGCGTTTTTTATTATACAAATTATCTCGACGGCAAAAAAGCTACGATTACAAGAATTACTATCACTTTGCACGTCTAGCATTCATTTCCTTTTACACTCCCCACACACTCTCTCTCTCTCTCTCTTTCGCTCGCATCTTTTTTTTGTTCGTTTTATTTCATATAGTACAAAATATTCCGTTAAAGATCACCTTCGTTAAAACTTTCTCTCTCTCTCTCTCTCTCTCTCGTCCCGCGCGCTCAGAATCACACATAATAAATCACATTAAGTATCATAATACGGTTCTTAATACGCACAGTTATATAAATAGAAGTGTATACGCAACGAGGTACCACAAAATTCGGGAAAAATGATTTTCTTTCTCGCTGACTTGCTCGTTATACTTTCTCTCAATTTTTTTCTCTTTCGCTCGTTCATCCCCTCGCGATCATTCCACGTAAAATTTTCTCGTTCGCTCTCTCATCAACTCACGGTCACGTGCGCACGCACTCGTTTTGTCACGCATATACACGAAGAAACGTCAATAAGTATCGTGAGTGTAAGTCCCGGCTAAAACATAGAACGCCGCGTCACACATACGCCTGTATAAAATCTATAAACACTATTCTACCATGAATTGTGTTGTTGGATGACCACAGGTAACTGTGCGGTGACTGTTAATTTGTTTCCTCTCTTTACGTTCTTCTCCTCCCTTCGATATTTCGACACCCGGTTGCGAGAAAAACTTCACCTCCCCGCACACAAACCCCATGCTCGTCGACTTGTACTACTTTAATACCGCGTGAACGTTAGGAATTCGATGTGAAATCGAGGAGACTTGATGGTCGCAATAATCGGAAGCGATTCGCGTGTAAATCGAGTATCGACCGAAATCATTTTTAGGCCCCGAGGATCGTCGTCCGCCTATTGACACACGTGACTACTGATCGATTGTTTTTCGTGAGATGCATGCGTTTTCCGAAAGGATTTGTCTCTTTTCTTATCTCGAAAATCGACGAGTTTGCTAGTTCTCGAATTTGTTTCTTACTTGTTCTTGTTCCTTGCATTTTGTTCCTTCGTATTGGGATTAAAAGACGCGGATGTATTCGGCTGTTTGTGAACTCCTTCCTTAATTTTGTTCGTGTGTTTGAGATGTGTGAGTGTGCGCCAGCGGTTTGGGAAATGTCAGAATTGTAAGAGTTGCACCTGTTCTCGAGTGGCGTCAAAAGTGTATGTGTGTGTGTTAAGATGTGTAGAGTACGTGCATCATGTACATGAAATTGAGACACGGAGAAGGACGGACGCCTCTTAATTATACTGCGTCCTTGATTTTTTTATTATTTTTTTTCATTTTTTTATTTGTTTTATTTAACTCGTTGCACGATTTTTACAAGTCTTTGTATGCCAAAGGTCACTTTTTAAAAATATAAATTATATCATCTTTGTTTCTTTTTTCCATTTATCCTTTGCTCTTTTTCTCTCTCTCTTTCTCTCTCTTGCGCGCGCGCATTTTATTTTATTTTTTTTTCTCTTTCTCTCGCTCTCTTTCTCTCCATCTTTTTCTCCTGGCACTTTCACTCTCAATTCATTCGCCACTTCATATATTGCCATTTGTGCTTCTGTATTCACTTTCATTATTATTCTTTTACTCTTTCTTTTGCACTCTCTTTTTCTATTTCTTGTTTCTCTTTTGCTGTGCTTTTTTTGTCTTTCTTAATAAAATCTTTGTATTATTAATAGTATTCATTTTCTCTCTTCGTTATGTTATTTAATTTTTCTATAACGAGGAAATTCCTCAAAAATAACATTAGTTCTATCAGTTCGGTTATCAGTGTAACGTTTTTCGAATGTGTGTGCATTTGGCAATATACGATGTCCGCAATACGGGAAAATCCGATGGATCGCTCTTTTGCACGATTTATTTTGGATTTTTTTTTATATTAAAATATCACTAAGAAAATATATAATATCAAACAAGGACTAAACATAGAAAAGATACAAGTGTCAAATATAAAATCAGGAACTTTGAAACAGCCAAAATAAACAACAACGTAAAAATAGTAAAAGTTTTTTATTTTTTTATTTGATTAAAAATATTTCTCGTACAGATATATTGCAACAAAGATTAAAAAAGGATGACAAATGTTTCGGCAAAAGCATACAAAAATTATTGCAGCGATAAAATTATTGCAGACATCCTGAATTGCAATACGATACATAATACTTTTGCTTTTTTTTTGTATAACTTTATTATAGTAGTAGCATCAAATTATTTTTCTTTCATATAGAGATAAGTGCTTCGAAAGTTATCTAGTATCGCGCTTGTCGCAGTGCCCTGTTGCCGCGAGTATTTTTTATTAATTCTTAACGTTTATTAATAAAAAAGGGAGCTCTTTCTCTCTCTTTTCTCTCAGTTCTTTAAGTCCGTATGCAATTTTCGTTCTCATTCCACGTCGAAATATTCCTTTCGGGGCGTGTTTATTCATATTAATACAAATTTTGCGAGACTCGACCAGCGTTGATTGATTTTCTCTATTTTCTTTTTTCTTCGACTCGTATCTTCTCTGTTTCTTGTTTGTTAGGCAAAGCTAATAAACCTATCACGAATCGCGCCGCACTTCGTATGTTTGCTCTACCTGTCATCCTCTCTCATTCTTCTCTTTTTCTCAGACACACTCTCTCTTTCACTCATTGAATCTCACTTTCTCTCTCGCATTCTTTCTTTTAAAGTCGTGTATAATTTACAATTACTATACAACATGACTGAAAATACCTTAGATCACGATAATACAATTAATATAATCGTACTGTGTATTTTTTTTTTTTTTTAATTCTTTAAATTACCACTTAATTTTTTATGTATGCTTTTATTTTTTATTCTTCAGTATTCGTCTCGTTTTTTTTCTTGTACACGAGTTTATCATAAAACACTTATGTTCACTTATCATATTACCTCGTACAGCGATACTGTTTCTCCTAAGATTTATTAGAGTTTTCTTAGGTACTTACATCTCTCTTTTTCTCTTTTTATCTATATATAACCATCTACCTACATATACATATATATATATATAATACTCTCTCTCTATATCTGACTCAAGCACTCTTGGGCGCACGCGCTCTATTCTCGTTCGATCTATTTATCTATCTAAGTGCCTATCTAACGATTTAGCTATTCATCTACCTATCTAAACGTCTAGCTAAGTTTTTTTTTTTATTCAAATTATATCCGCGCTTTTATTTTCCCGTTTCTCAATTAGTCGCGCGTACACGCGCGCGCGCTTACCTCGTGTTGGAACAACGCGCTCAACGTGTGTATGTGTCTGTGTGTGTATTCGTTCGCATAGCGATATATATATATATATATCTACAGAGCTCGTTGGTCGCCTCGATTGGAAATGCCGAAAACGCTCGTCGTGACGACAAGAACTTTCCGCCGGGACAGTCTCCCCTTTTGCGGTATCGACTCGTCACCCCCTTTTCCATCACTAAATAGCGTGGCAGAACCTGGTGCGCGAGTCTGAGAGCAAATTATACATGCGTGGCGTACTCTACCTCTAACAAGGATCATTATCTTCTGTTACTTTCGTTCCAGCGGCCGGCATGGAATTTAACGAGAGGCCGTCGAGGTCAGAGACGGGACTTTTGAATCTTTTCGCGCGGTTATTTTCCTTTCTCTTGTACTACGCATAGTTTTCATTTATTTATTTATTTATTTTTTTATTTGCATCTCGCCCGTCGGGAAAAAAAAGATCGGGGGTGTGTGTAGAGAGGGTGGAAGGACGACCACAGTATCCGAATATGGCTATCAAAAAGACGTCTGGCTCCATGGCCGTTATATCCTAAAATTGTAAATGCTACATATATATATATTTATTTATTTATAATTAATCGTAAACATGGTAACAAATAATGAAACATTGAAAAAATTGCACAATATACAAACTCAGTGTTTCTCTTCTCCCTCCCTTGGATTATCTCCCCTTCGCCTTTGCAAGTTCGGGAATACTCACGTGGAAAAAATTGCACACACACACACGCACACCACTCACGACGCTCGCACACGCACGCAAATTTACGTACACCACGCATCGGCGTTCCATGCAACAGACATAAACACAGCCGCACACGCATGCACATGCACTCGCACGAACTTTGCGCCGACATTTCCGTCAGTCGGGCTCGCACAGTAGGTGCGGTAATCTTTAGTAGATTTCTATGCATATCAGTTACTTTTTACTCGTGCGTATCAATTACTTTTATTTGGCCACTGAACATTTAAAATTTATTTAATTTTTATCTCTTACATTTGCTTGGCTACTTTGCGCCTCTTATATCAGGTAAAGTTAGTCTTCTTGAGAAGTTTACTTTTTTCGTCGTTTTGATGACCGCGCGCGCGGTTCTTATCCGCCGCGCCGAAACAATTGTCGATCGTTTTTCTTTTTATTTTTTTTTTTTTATTTTTTTTTATTTTTTTATCGGCGCTGTCTTGACTATCGTAACATCGGGGGCTTCGTAGATCGATGACGAGCGAGACGAGCGATCTCTTCGCTGGTGATCGTGAGCTGCGGGATCACAAAACGCGAATACAAAAACTAACGCGATTCAAAAACCGTCTGCCGTCGATCATGCACAAAGTGGGGAATCACTCGCGAAATGTTCGACTGGTGTGAAGAGTGCACGAAATTACAAGAGATTACATTTCCTTATCTACAATTGTTTCAATGAGTTGTATATGCGACGAGAATATTAAAAAATATATATCTTATTTGTGTGTTCTGTTGAGTGTTTTTTTCTTTCATAATGATCGTTTTCATCGAACGATTCCCTTACTCGCGCATGCTCGGAAATTAAAAGAGGCTTCTCTCTTCTCAAAAATCCGAAAAGATGTTTCATGAAGATCAAAGTAAATGATCGTTACTGAAAGGATCGAGTAACTACGGATAAGTGTTCGAAGGTGGAAGTGGAAACCGACGTGCGTTCGATGGGAATCAATTCTAACTTGCGAAATACTCGGGGACTCGCATCTGCGCGTGCGATCGTAAGTGGAGTCGGAGCTGCGAAACGCGTTGTAATTCGCACTGTAAATTCAGGATTAGCATCCGGATTAGCAAATCTCGTGCCGGTGAAACTGGTCGAAATCACGTATTCAATTACCAACGCGTCGTCGCTTCGACTCTCCGTCGCACGCGCGAGAGAGTGCGACTTCGACGTGTCGAGAGATCGGCCGCGGGTCGACGCGCCGCGCGAGCGCAATTTCAGCCGCTTCGCGGACTTTTCGAAGAAGAAGCGCTATGAGTGAAAGGAAATAACGTTTGGCACCGAGAGTCTGCATTATTGTCCTCGCGAAATCTACGTTGTGTTTTTTTCTACTATTTTTTAATACACGCGCGACGGCGCGTGCGCCACTCGACGTGATCTCTGAAAACGTGACGAACCGGTTGTTTTTTTTTTTTTTTTTTGGTTTTTTATTTTTTTATTTTTTTGCAAACGGCAGACGGTTCTCTCGTACAATTCAATACAGAATATCCGCTCAAGCTGCGCGTCACGGTAACGATCTGAGGATCGGCGAAAACGTTAGGCTTCTTGCAGTCAGCATTTAGCTGCTCGTTCGCGAAGGCCTCCGGCTTGCGAAGTCGCAGCTCGAAATCTTCGACGACAGCGTTGATCTTAGAATGTAACGAATTGGCAGTGATTGACGTCCCTCATGCGAGACTTCTCGGCGACCGTTTCGTTCCGCCACTTCCTTTCCCCGGAGGTTTCTTCCCTCGCGTCACACGATGTGATGTAGCGCTCGATATCGTTGCTGACCCCCCTGCTGTCTCCTCAAAGTCGCACGAGTTAGCGGGACCGAAGACTAGTTTCGTGTCAATCCTCCGATCTTTCTGACACGATTCTTCAAAGACGAACGTCACTCGATCTTTTATTTCTTTACGATCGTCTTTCTTATCTCGCGAAAGAGACATACATCTCGTTGGATGAAATAAAATCTGATGTTCTCTTTGTTATGCGAACACACGAGTTCGATTTATCCATTTTCAATTCTCACGACTTCTCGTTGATCATCGATCTTTCTCGATGGCGATTCTCAAATTCGAACGACTTCCCGTCATTTCCGAATGACGGGATCTGACGTCTCGTTGCGATCGCTCGATGCAGCTGCTTTCGTTCTAGTTCGCCGTTGTTGCTTCTTCAGTTCGATCGATTTTTTGGTCGATCCTGGTCGCAGCTTGTTCACTAGACAATCCCGGAAGAAGCTGGATCGCGCGAGTCCTGCGCAAACGTTGAAGATCGCCGCGATCGGTGAAGCCCCGGAGGTCGCGGACTGTGACGCGCGGTTGCGATCGTCCGCGGTGGCGGTATATTATACGTGTCTTTTCATGTGGAGCGCTAGGTGATCGCTACGGGAGAAGCATCGGTCGCAATGCCGGCATTTGAACGGCTTCGCGCCGGTGTGCTTGCGGTAATGGCGCGTCAATTCGTCCGAACGCGCGAATCGCCACTCGCAACCCTCCCAGCTGCACTTGTACGGCTTCTCTCCTGAAACAGAAAATAAAAGAAACTCACGTTAGTGGATTTTTCAATAGACATACACACACAATTGTAAAAAAAACTGCAGATCTCGACTAACAAAATGTCTAAAATTTATTTAAATATCATTTATCAAAGTCTCTGTGAAACGTGCGAGAAAAAAATTGAATTTATAAAAAATCTGTCAAGCTTGTACCTTTTAGATTTATGACAGGTAAATCGCGCGCGCGCATGTGTAGATTATTCTTCTATATATTAAACATTTTTTGATCGCAGAGGATTACGTTCTGCATATTGCGGAATCTGCGCACGTGCTGCGAATCTCGCGCATTCGTTCCGACAGTTTCAACAGACGGACACGTTCCATTGTCAATCGGGAATTTGCTCCGAGTACAGTTTGCTCGGATAAAGCTCATTTGCACGAAGATAAGCGGAGTATCAGTCTCTCCTACTTGAGAACGCTCGTTGGTTCAATGTTACGATCCCCGGCTTCCGCGGGGACTTGTCCGATCGCGCGATAGCGGAGCGTACAACAGCGAACTGGCGTAAGCTTGTCGAGCAAACGCGACTCAATAGATTTCCGCGGGATGATACAAGGATCGGACGTTATTATCCCCCTAAACAGGCCATCAAAGACAATGAGTAGTATCTCTAACGTCGTTAACTGCGACGAAGCGCCGCGGCGCTCGATGTGTCCGACTGTCAGCACAATAGGTTACGGCGCACGCTGTGTACAAATACCACCACGCCTCTCGCAAATCCGCGCTAATCTCCGGGGATTGTCGTGCGGCAATTGAATCTGATTTAAAAAATCCATGTAACTTCCGCCCTTCTCTCCGAAAACCTCGAACAATACTCCGCTCGGGGGGACGAATTCGAAACGCACGAGAGAACATCAGAACCGCGGGAAAAAAGTGTGCGAGTTGTGTACGCGAGAGTAGACGGACCGTGTGTATTATTAAACCCGTAAATAATCCATTCGGTAATACGTAGAAGGCGGACGGTGACGTTGACGAGGCCGCGGCACGAAAGAGACAATGCGAAGTCGCCACCTGTGGCGCGACGCTAGCAGGATTAACAGCCGAGAGAGTTTGCGGAAGGAGAAGCACGGGCTGCTGGGGATGAAATCCGAGGAACACAACTGCGAAACTCCATGCACTCGCCGGTGAAATCGCGCGACCCGTCAGGGAAGGAGTGTGAACGGCGTTTGCGTCGTTCTCGTCCCTACACATCGATCTATCGCGATACTAAACGATTTCTCCATCCCTTGATTTGATCTTTCACTACATGGCATCTTCTTTCATGTTTGCTTTTATCGTAGAGTTGTTTGTCGTTTTTTTTTGCATTGAAAATTTCATGGTTCTTAGAATCTGGTTCACGGGATACAAATAAAAAAAAGTAAATTGCAAAAATACGATAACGAAAAGTTACACGACTCGCGAATAAAAGCTACAGAACTTTGTCCTTCCGATTTGGACTTTCGGAAATGTCCGCGCAGACACGTCTCTTGTCGCGATTTAGATACGTCCGTTGTAAAGTACTTTAAGCTCCGCTATATTTTCCCTCTCTTTCTGTCTCATATATACACACACTGAAATACGATCTTCTATTATTTTTGTCAAGGTACGAAATTTGTCGGGCGTATCCGACTGCATCTAGAAACTGATGCGAGTATATTTCACAACACCGCCGTCGAGATAAAAGTAATACAAATGTGTGTATAAAACCCGAGAAAGAGAGAGAGACAGAGAGAGAGAGAAACGTTTAACACGTCGCCCTTCCGCGGCTTTCATAAATCCGAAAAAGAGGCGGGATTCCCGGCTCCACAAAGTGCTGTTTTTAGATTACCGTGTCTGTTTGCGAGTTTTGCGCAGAAGGCACGGCTGTAATTTAAATGTAGCGTTTTCTCATCCGTGTGGATCTACGGCGCCGGATCTGGGAAAGTAGATGTGCGGCGGATTGCACCGTAAAGTTGTGTTAAATTCCGACAAAGACACTTTCAATGAATTAATCTCGCGATGCGATGAGTATAACAAAACCACATTACTTTCCGGGTCCCAATTATCAATGTACACGTAATTATTAGATAAGTTTCGTGTTCTTCCGTAAAATTCTCGCGAAAAAAAATACCTAAAAAAAATATTCAAATTCCGAAAACCGTTGCGCTGAAACCAATGACGTTTCTTTGAAGAACGATTCTTGCTGCCCTGTAGAAGAAGAAGAAGAACGGGAAAAAATTCACATCGCGCGCTTCGGTCTCTTCCAAAGTTGTTTCAAAGGGGTACTAGCGGAATCCCTTCTTTTCCAGCGAGTTTCTCACCCCTCGGTAGGAGGTGACGACGACAAATCCAGCCGGGACGTGGCGACGCATAACCAAATCCAACCTTCCGCCCACCCGCTACTTGCACCCCCGACAGACTGTTTCCGGCGCCTCCGCCAACGACACCCGACATTCTACGAGTCCGCGACTCTCCTGAAAATACGGCACACGTACTTGACGTATCTCACACTCTCTCGCCGCTTCCACATCCCTCGCGTTTCGAGAAAACCAACTCGCCCGGATATCATCCCCTGTTCCCGCAGTCGGCTGGAGAAATGGCGACACGAATGCGTCCAGACCCCTTCGCGGAGAGGGCGAAAAGAACTGCGGACTCCCGTCGGAAGGAAATTCCGGGAACGATAAGGATAAACCGCGACGGGGTGCAAGCTGTCGGTGCGGCGCATGTATTACAAGCGCGACCTGGTTGGGCGGTGAGAAAAATTGTAGCCGACTCCACGGATTATTGGACCACTGCGACGTTTTCGAGAGAAGAATACTCGCTCTTTCTCGGTGACAAGTTCTTCTTTTTACACGCCCGCGAAGAGGATTAAAATATGTATAAATTTATATCCTTGATATTGCGCGTACAACTTTGATAAACGCTGGAAGACAATAGAAAAGTCGTCCCACGAACGCAACTCGATATCGAGAAGACGTATATCGGGAATATCGAAACGAAGCCTGATTTCTCTCAATCGAGAAGCCATCGAGAATCGAGAGAAAGAGAGAAAGGCAACGCGAGGCATGTGAGTGGTGCACACGCGTTCACATTCGCCGAGCCCTGTAATACAATTTTTCAAAAAATCTGCAGCTACGTTCGCGCGTATAACGTTCGATTCCACAGGCGAATTAAATTCCGCGTAGCCATGGCGACGATCTGATCGATCTGGCGACCGTGGCGGAACGCGCTTTACACGACCGTGTTATCGCGTACGCGTGCGTCCCGCGTCCGGCCGGTTCGACGCGCGCGTGAGCGTATCACGACGGCTGTCCGAGGTACACGCGGAACACGACATGTATGTATGTATGTGCAACGAACATTGCGCATTTTATCGCCGCATAATGGCCTCCCGGCGGTTCGTTACCACCTACATAATAAAGCCATATTAAACAAGACGGCTTAACGCGTTAACTCGCCCCATTCCTCGTCCCCATCCTCCTCGTTTCTCTTCGCGCGCGCGCGCGCGCCAACGAGCCGCTGCTGCTAAACGACGCGATATGGAAAACCGCTCGCATCGTCGCCTGCGTCTACGCGAGTAGATATTTTTTTAAAGCGCGCGTCAGAAAGAACAGACTTCTCTCCAATTTTCCCGTTCCGCGTCGTTTAACTTGCGTAGAAAAAGTAAGAGAGATAAAGCACGAAAAATAAATTAAACGGAAATTCGTTCTCGCGATGAAAAACAACGAGTGCGTCGATTTGTATCTTACTTCGTCAATATTTTTTGTCTTTCTGAACATTTCGTTTCTCGAGCGAGGTATAGAGAGTTTCGCGTAAAAGAAAATTATAACAATTGTTTTTTTAACTCAAACTGAGACTAGCATTTTTCAAATGTGGTGAAAAAAATTCAACGATGTGTATGTAATTTGTAAGAGAACACGAAGTTTTGAATATACGAGAGTGTAAAACAGACAGATGTTATTCCAGCAGTTATTCCGCCAGTCGACGCGTATACACACACACACACTCTCTCTCTCTCTCTCGTGGGAGCATTATAAACGTCGAGTCATTAATTTACACCGGCATATAATGGATTTAGACGCGTTGTGATTTCAGCCGTTTGCACGCCGCGTTATACACAAGCGCCGCGAAACTAATGCGATTAGTTTACTACTTGGCGCGAAACGCATAATATATTAGACATTGTTTGCCGTGAATGTATATCGCGAGGCGCAAATCGCAGTATCAGCTTCGATCGGCGAAGTGTATCAGAAACTCGTCGAAACGAGAGATATTATACAATGAACAATTACAACCGGAGCGTGCCGGACTGTTGTATTACAAAGAGCGATATAAACGATGAGACAAGCTTACATAATCCCGTTAAAACGCCTACGAAGTGTTCGCCTCCTCCTTCTCTCGCCCTCTTCGCGTTTGACAATTAAGAAATTTCTCTCTTCTTCGCGAACGATAATTTTTCTGTCCGCGACAGGCACTTAAGCTGACTGGCACCCACTCCCCGTTTTACCGCTACGTTTCCCAATAAACATTATCTCCGCGAAGAACGAGGCCTGTCATGCAAAAATATCGGCTCTTACCTTTGCATGTAAACGAGACCGGGATACCGAATCGTCCTAAGGTTAAAAACGCGGCACGCTCGCGTGCTCGTGAATAACGAAGTTAGCGTCGTCGTCGCGTCTTATACGGTATGCCGGGGCGTCCTTTCCGGCGGAAGGGCGATTTTTCTACGTCCTCCCTCTTGCCAAGGACGACGACAACGACGACGACGACGTTACACCGACACGGAGGGAGGGAGGGGAACTCCCTAGCGGCGGGTCGGTATTGCGTCGATATGTCAGTCCGTCCTGGCAACGTGTGCTCGTCGTCTTTGCATTTTATTAAGTCCGCCGCCGGCGAGGATGTATAGGGTACCTTCCGTCATGTCGCCGAAGGATAGGACAACCGGAATTTATGGCCGAGGATTCCGCCCTCCTGAGTCCGCCTTTTACATCCGAGGACATTTTGCGCGAAAACGTTTCGGCGAATAGCGCGCGTCTAATACCAGAGGCCATCGCGAGCACCCGTCTGACGGATCGCTCGAGGGACGGGACCGACTCGAGATTTTTCCTCGAGAGTTCTCCCGGAAAACTCAACAACTTCGCGGCGATCGTTACTTTTCCCCGCAACGCTCATTGTCGGCGACTTCACCGAGGAAACATCTACATGCAAAGTCCGCGCCCCCGTTTGTTCGCGGGTTTTCGGTGAACGACGATCGATGGCTGCCAATCGATCTGCTTCCCGTTGGTGAATCGATGCAAGCGAGTTTCTTGATGTATATCGGAAGGATAACTTGGTTTACTGAATGATTCAACGTTCGCGTAAAACTTCAGTGTCCTTTTTATCAAACATTTGAACACAACTGTATTAACGCGGAAGATGAACGCAATCACACGCAATTGTCAATCGTCTCGCAATTATTAATGTATCGCCTCGCGTAAATTCTTTTCTTCTTTGTCTCTCTCTTTTTTTTATTGTTTTTACAAATCAGCGACTTTGAGCGAACGAACTCTCAGTTTTCTCTTGTTGAAGTTTAGTTTTAAGAAGAAACACGCTGAAAACTTATCTTTTTAGAGCGGGAGACGGTCGTCACCGCGAACAAGAAAGAAAGAGAAACGCTTTCTTCGGAGAGAAATATCGTATGCTATAAAAGAGGAAATGCAAGGTATCTCTTTTACAAAAAGATTTTGCTTCGTGCCCCCTGGGAAGAGGGAGATACGATTTTCTGGCACCGCCGGAGCATAGTGCTCCGTACTTTGCATTAGTCGCTTTTATGCACCTCGCGTCTCGCCCGCGCAATCTGAAGAATTCCTCGTAGTGACACGTATCAAATTACGAGACGTATTGCAACCCGTTCCACTTTCGCATACCGAATTTCGGTGGAGGGTTTTTTCTTCGCGCGAGACAAGACAAGAATAGAAACGTTCGCTCTCTTCGCCTTTCTTCTGCCCCCTCTCGAAATGAAAAACGAGTGGGAGTAAGAAAGAGAGGGATTTCCTTTTCAGAGAAATATCGCGCGCCATAAAGGAGAAGATACGCTTGTACCTTATTCACAAAAAGATTTTCATTGCCCCCGCCGGCGAAGGAGATGAGATTCTCCGATAGCGCGGCGGCGTTGCCTCGCATATTCAAAGACGTTCTACGCGCGCGCGGATCTTTCGGTCTCTAATAGCAAGATGAGCGTTTAGCGAAAATCCGATCGAATGTAATCGCGAGAGTGCCCCCGCTTTAAACGGCAAACACAAGAAAATCTCGTCTTAAAAATCTAAAAAAAAAAAAGTAACGCAATTGCGCAACGTTGCGCCAGAATGCAATGAGAGAATGAGCGAATAGATCTCTCCGCGATTAGAGCATCGAATTCTGGTTTACGTCCAAAAATACTTGGCAAAAGGTTTGTTGTGTCGCGCAAGCGCATTTAATATATCAGTTACCGTTTCACAGGATCGTGCGATACATCGTTCGACCGACTACATGCGTTTCTTCGAAGAAAAAATCTGCGGGAAGCACCGCAGTTACCCCTACAACACAAGTAAATGGTGTTTTATTTATTTATTTATTTTTTTTTGGTACTCTCGAAAAGACGAGATCTCTCTCGAACGCGAAGTCTGAGGAAATTTTTTACGGAGCTCGATATCGCTTCGTACTCAGTTTCGAACAGGCGGATTTTGCGAACGACGTTCTTCTTCTTGCCGTTACGAGATAGCGCGCCGTATAGAAATGATAAATGAGAGATTTCTTCCGAAAGTATCGCTCCGTGAAAATGGCCGTACGATCGTTCACAAGATGCAATAACGTAAAAAAAAAATATATAGACAAACTCATACGTCAGAATGCAAGTTCAAACTACTGTGTGTTTTCCACACAGTTCACTCTTCTTCAGTTCTGTTGTTTCAAATCGCGCGCGAATTCGCGCACACATGTCTATACAAAAAATGTACAATAAACAAATAAATATAAATATGTACAATAGTTATTACAATTCACGTTTAATTCATAGTTTCATTTGAACATTTGTTATATGTCATGTATATTTAAATTACTTTGTTCATTATATAATTTATTCATATATTTATAAAATTTATTATATTCTTTATTATATATTTTATTCTCTACGTCTTCTAAACATGTATATTTCGACATTTACATTTATCATCAAGATTTTTCCGAGAACACAGATCGAAAACCGATGCAAAAATAGCAGACACATCGATATACCGAGAAACATACAACGCTTTATATAAAAGTTACGTGAGATTCTTTCGCGAATCTCACCTTTCAAACCGCGTTTCTACATGATGCAAGAGTATATACGGGAAGATCACGTCGCGCCGCGTGTGTCGTGGAAATGCCGGATGCGATTCGCATTTCGTGTGTTGTGAAGTGCAGTTTCGCTGTCAAGCGAAGCGAGAACTTTGACGACGTTTCCAATTGTTTGCGGTACACAACCCCCGTCGCGGCAGACGGATTCAACTTCGGCGCGATCATGTGTTTCGAACACCGCCCGAGGTGCGAATCAATGCGTGCTATGTATGTATATACGCAGAACACGCTCGCGGTGGCTTCGTCGGAGCGAACAACGTTGTACACACACAATACAATTGCGCCGAGCAAACGTCTGCGTAAATAGTGCGTAAATAACGGAGATTATTGAGGAAATAATCCGCGCGATTTGCCGTTCGCGAACTTCGTCGTCGTCGTGCTGTTTGCTCGGCGTCTAATTGAACGCGTTATCACGCAGCATCGTCGATATTGTCGTTATCGTCTTGCAAGCAGCAGCTCGCCAATTTCGTTGGAATATTCAATACAATCATCCGTACGTGAGAGCGGAAAGATAACGCGCCACGCGAGCGCAGCAATGAAAATAATTTCTATCCGATGTTATTTTGTTAGTCGGCGATGCCGATCTCGCGAGCAAAACTCGCGTCGAAAAAGTCTCTCCCCGTGCGAACGAAATTTCTAAAAATAAATTTGGAGGGAAAAAAAACGGATCCGTTCCACACACACCCCGATATCGGATACCTGAGGCGTCTCTCAGAGAGATGCGGAGCGTTTTATCGTCCACTGACGGTCGAATTACACATATACGCGGTAAGGAATCGATTAGCTTTCCGGTGCGCCCATAACGTTCGCTCTACCAACTTCGGTCCGCAATAAAACACGTCTCCCGATATAAAACGGAACGGCCTTCCCTCGCGTAATTAACTCCGCGCCGAGAATGGACGCAATCGTGCGACTCGACCGCGTTTTTCCAAAAAATCGATGACCGCTGTGTATCGCGCGCTGCCGCGTGCTGGCAACGTCTAAGATTTAACGTCGACGGAAATATATACAAGACAAAGGAGAGGAGAGAGAGAGAGAGAAAGAAAGAGAGAGATATACATCTCAGCCGCAGGCGCCTGCGGTCTCTCGCGGAGAGGGAAGTTCGGAAGATGCAGCTGAGACTTTGAGCTTGCGGTTTAAACGTAAGAGGAGACGTGTTCAATCGCGCAGATGCACTTGGCTCGCGGGACTACGATGGGGCAACGACGACGACGACGACGACACAAGGCGGGCGACCGCCGAGTTCAGTTTCTCGAACCATTATTTACGAATCGCATTACCGCGACCAGAAACTTTTAGTAATGGAGTACGGCCCCCCGACGACGTGCCGCTCACCAGCACCTCCCTCTCGGAAGGGAGAATCCTCGTTCCGCCGAATCAATGTACCGACAAATTTCGGATTACGTTACGCATCACGACGCGATATTGTTCCCGGCTCGATGGCTGCGGCGAGAAATAACAGGCTCGTTTGTACGTGAGTTATCATCATAGCGACGCGTCGATCGAGACGTATATCGTCGTACAAACATGACAAATGAAGTCGGAAAGAGAATCGGGTGCTGTGATCTTCAGTGATCCCGGACTGGCCACGATAACGGACCACGAATCTCGTCTTTTTTTATAGTAGGAAACCACCAAAAATTGTTGGAGAGAAAAGTACACGAGTCGGCAGAACGGATAGAAATTGTCAAGGCAAAATCAATAATAAAATACACGCGAGCTAAAGTACTTACGGTAATATTGTACATGACAAATAAAGTCAATCTGCGTATTAATACAGAGAATTGTGCTAATCGAATTATAACCGAGAATTCACGCAAACGTGAAATTTTATGCACAATCAATTTCAATGCGCGCGTTTCGGTAATCAAACGCACACACACACACACGCGCGCGCGCTTCGTCGATTTTACGAAACGAAAACATTTTATTTCGACGCATAAATATTACATCGAAATAAAACAGAGATTTAAATACGGGCGCAAGAGAGGCAAAAGGAATCTGATACGAATCACTGATATATACGTGGGCCGATAAGTACTTAGCCTACAAAAAAAACAAAAATTTTGGAAAAGTGGCGATTTATTTCTCAACATAGTCTCCTTTTAGCTCGATACAC